>CAJPVJ010001431.1:0-16479 GCA_905397405.1 Oppiella nova | reverse complement strand
ATTTAATTGCTTTTGAATGAAATGTTGAAAAATATTTACAAAACTTGTTGTCTTCACCGGAAGTATCGATCGATCGCTTTGTTGGCAAATCACAGACTATTGTCGACCGAAGACAAGACCAAAGAGGATGCGATTGACGCGAAGAGGAGTGAAAGTGCGGAACCGATTGAATCGACTTTTGAATCAATTCATAAAGTGCTGAAAGACAAGAGTTTGTCTCAACTGTTGAGTGAGGCCTCCAATGAAGTGCAAGCCATTGGTTCCAACACTGAAGATGTCACTCAATGGCAGGTAAAGCAAGCGACTGCCACAAGAGATCAGACGAGACATTCTGTGCGGCCGAAGACGGCTCCGGAGGACACGACAGTCGTGTTATTCCCGGGTCAGGGAAGTCAGTTCGTGGGGATGGGCTATAAGGTGATCGACTCACCGCATGTCCAACACATGTTCACAATTGCCAAACAGATATTGGGTTACGATTTGCTGGACGTGTGTCTGAACGGACCCATTGAGCAGTTAAATAGGACTCAATACAGTCAGCCCGCCATTTATGTCACCTCTTTGGCAGCGGTGGAGCGCCTCCGAGAGACCGGTTCGGGTGATGTCGAGTCATGTGTGGCGACCGCCGGCTTTAGTGTCGGCGAATTGGCGGCTCTGGTGTTCGCGGGCGCCCTCTCTTTCGAGGACGGACTCCGGTTAGTGAAGATTAGGGCGGAAGCCATGCAATACGCCACAGAACTCGTGCCCTCGGCTATGATGACCGTCTTCTTCAACGCCGACGCGCGCATTAACTTTGCCTGTAATGCAGCCAAAGAGTGGTGTCTTCGCAAAGAGATAGAGCCCGAGTATGCCGTCTGTTCGGTGGCTAACTATCTGTTCCCGCACTGCAAAGTGATCGCTGGTCACGAAGAGGCCATCAGTTTCCTGCAAATGAATGCCAAAGATTTTGGTATCAAAAGGACTAAACGATTACCGGTTTCCGGTGCCTTTCACACTAGTCTGATGGCACCGGCACGTGAAGTGATGAGGGAAGCGCTCAAACAGATCAAACTAGAGGTGCCCCTTATCCCTGTCCACTCCAATGTGGACGCCCGGGTCTACAACGACGTCGACTCTATTCGCAAGAAGTTAGCCAAACAAATAGTATCAGCCGTTCGTTGGGAACAAATACTGCACACCATATATGAAAGACCTAAGGATACCAAGTGTCCCAAAACCTTCGAGTGCGGCCCCGGGAACTCACTTCTGTCCACTTTATCTATGGTTCACGGCATCGCTCGCAAGAATGCCCGTCACATACCGGTCTAACGCTTGCATAGAATAATGTAATGTATTATATTTGTGGCAATAAATGATTGAAAAGTCATAAATAAAGTTATCTTTAAAATAGTCTAAAAATGAAGTTTAAATTGTGAGACAAATTTGATATAAAATATGAATAAGAAAACTTTAAAACAAACTGAAAATAATAGAAATGTATTACATAATTGTAACTGTGAGTCAATTTGATATATAGTTATAAGGTTCAAATACATAAGCAGCCCGGCTAGCTCAGTCGGTAGAGCATGAGACTCTTAATCTCAGGGTCGTGGGTTCGAGCCCCACGTTGGGCGCAACCTTTTGCATGTGCTAGCTTTTATTTTTTACTTTTTTCTATCTTTTTACAATAATTGATTAATATAATTATGAATTTACCGTCAAAATATCGTATGAATTACAATATTTAATCTGTGTGATGAACAGGATAATGAATAAATGGAATATACAAATAGTATAATTAAATATTTATTGAGTAAATATGAAAATCAAATGTTATGTACGGTTAGTAATGGTTGTTATATGTCGTTGGCGTCTAATATAGACATACTGTACGCCAAATCCCAGTAGTGCTCAACCGAATGGTTTTTGAACAGTTCTCTCGCGAAGCTCTCGTTTGGACTCAACTTGAACTTCACGTCTCCAAACACTCGACTCTTTGCCGTTCCCTCCCATACGAGGAAACACTTGTTCTCAATCTTTTCTCCCGATTCAGCTGTAAATCAAATCCAAGACATTAGATAATGATAACAATATATGGGTAATCATAATGAAAGCATTACTTCCGTCTTTAGAGGCCTGTTCTTCACCCCATTTAATCCTTTCTAACATTAAATGCTTGAACTTCTTCTGCTGTTTAGGTCCGCCCTCAACGACAATCACATTAATGTTTCGGTAGAGGACTATAACTCCAGTCATCAGTAATTGTTTAATATTTGCTTCCACTTTGAATTTCTTCGACTGATTAGTCAGATTAAGTACTCTATAGACAGACACACAGACGCCAAGACTCGTGTCTTCTTTTATTTTCTTAACCTTCTTCTGCTTCTTCTGATCTCCGGTTAGCTTTCGGGAAGCGTTGGCCTCTTCGTGCGCTTTCTGGCGTTTGATGATCTGTTCCCTGACGTGCGCCTCCACTTTGGTCGGGTCCTGAACGGCCTGCTGTCCCAACACTCGCATCATATTAGACATCTTGACTTTGGGTTCGGGCGGCGGCTCTAAACCGATGCGGATCTTCTCCTGCTTGTCCTTCCAGGCCTCGCGTCGGTTCTGTCGCCTCAACTTCTTGCGCTCTTTTTGAGTCAAAAATACCGGTAATAACACCGGTTTTGTCGGCTCGGCTTTGGGTTGAAAACAATTCAAATTAAAATCATAAATCAACAAATGAATAGCGAATCAAGTCATGACATGTCATGACATGACCTCCGAGTCATGACATACCCGGAGGTTTCATCTGAATGGGATGTTCGACCAAATGTGTGATTCCATCATATTTTTCATTGGCATTCGACTCGTTCGCAATACAACTCACATAACTGTCAAACAAATAGTTATAAAATTTATAAATAAATTAAATGAAACAAAAGTAAGTGACAGTAAACCTGTTGTCTTTGAGGACAAAGCTGTCCCACCACTCTATGTCTGGAATCTCGTCCTCTCTCTGTGTAAAACAAAGTGACATTCGTTGCGATCAAAAACTCCAAACTCTAGTATTAATCATAAAAATAGGCTAACATTCATAGAGAAGTGAACCGTCAAGAGGCCGACTTACCAGTTGTTTCTTCGGCACAATTGAACTCAAGAGTGCGAGACGTGCGGCAGAACTGATACCTGTCTTCTTAGCCGCCGAAGCGATCTCTTTCTGTAATTTCTCTAATTGTGCCTAAAATGTACAAAACAAACATTAAAAAGAGTTATAATAATAATTAAACAATACTTTTGTCCTGAGTTTTTGAGCCAAGTTTTCAAAGGTTCCCTTTTCGTAGAATTTAAAGCCTTTCTTGGGTCTCATCGCAGACTTGAGACCCATTCTGGAGTCAAAGAATTGGTGTTCACTCGAGTCGTCGGTTTGCTTGTCTTGATTTAATTTGATAAACTGCTCCTTCTTTTGAGCCCTAATATTAGCTTTAAGTGTAGGCATACGAGTGATGAGTTGGACTTCTTTGCCACTCATGTCTACAGTCCGTCCCTCGGAGTTCAGTATAAGAGGTGTAGGTTTTCCAGCCTTATCGCCAGAGCTGTTATCATTGCTATCAATATATGAATCATTAGAACTGAAGAGCACCGGTATATCATTGAAATCATACTCTTGAGCGGCACCGGCGGCCACTGTAATGTTTGGCCGGTGCGCGAGTCGGGCCTGGATTTGGGCCGTCAATTGAGCTATTCTTGTCTTGTGGTCCAATTCGGATGACATTCTCTGTGCGGGCACTACAGGCGGGGGAGGCATTGGAGTGACTGCTTGTGGTGTTTGTACTCCGGATCCGATCTGATGGTAGCAAATGAGTATTAGATGACAGCAAAGAGTGTCTCAATTCATACATTCATCTGTCGCTTCCTCTCCTCAATCTGTTTGCGGACGTCTGCCATCATTTGCGATACTTGTGATGCATTTAATTCACTGTTCACTGATGTGTTGTCTTCGGCCGACGTGTTATTGAAGCCATTGTTGACATCCATGGCAAGTGTCGGCTGTTCGCCAAACCGTGACTTCTTCGGGCCAACCATTTGTGACATTTTCACTAACGGAGAGTTTATTTAATAATAATTTTATAACAAGTTTGCAATTAAAGCACAATTAGACAATCAAACCATACAGTTATTTGTGAGCCAATACTTACATAAATATATAAACCGTTGGTGTAAACTATAAAAGTGTGCAAACGTTATAATAATGGATACAAATATTGTCAATGAAAACACAATTAAATGACAAATAATTTGCAAACAATTTAGAAATGTTTACGAAATGCAATGCAAAGCATGTATTGCTGTGAAACTGACAACTCATTCACTGCAAAGGGGTTTGTTTTCATATAGTCTATAATAACGCTATTCAATGCACTTTAGCTGACAATTACTTCATTGTTTCATACATTTAAACGCTTTTATAATTATGTGTTCATTATTTGTATATTGAAATAAAACTAATTTAAATAAATCACTCAAAACTCAAACAGTGATGGCATTGAAACGTATTGAAAATATTTTCATCAATTGCCTTTAAATCGGTATCAAAGGGATCGACACATCATTATAATTATATTTACATTTATTTACATATTAATTGCAATTTAAATACATGTAATCGTATTTAAATCAATTAAACACAATGAATGTTACAATTGAAAAATAATTACATATACACTAAATAAATATGAAATGAATAATAAGTATTTTGATTGAAAATGAATTGAAGATTAAGTGAAAACCCCTTTGAATGGAATTTAGCGCCAAAAGTGGCTCACATTTGCTTTTGGTTTTGATTGGCATTTGTGTTGTGTTTTGAATGCAATTTATTCACATTTGTTGATGAGATATGTGTTTTCAATCATCAATTGAATGATTGGTTGCAATGGAAAACGTTTCTTTGAATCTGGATTTGGATCACAATCCCGAAGATGACGACGATATCGATGACCGACACAAAGAGGTGAGCGTTCAAGGCATACATCCATTGATTGGTAAATAACTCACCATTTATCACTGAATCAGATCCAGGGGTTGTTGTCAACAGCTTTCGATGATTTAAGTTCATTGAGTGAAGACGAGGAGGAATATAGCAATGAGTTCAAGAAGTTTAGCATTAATGGTATTAATGGTGACAATGAGTGTCGAAACACACAAACCAATGGCAATGGAAACGATTGGAACCACATGTATGTGAATGGCTTGACCTCAACGCCTCGGGTTTACCACCAATTGTATCCCAAATCAAAAAACAATTTGTGGCCAAAAGTGCCCAAAAATCATCTCAATGTCAGTGATATTCTTGAGGACGAAGAGGAAGAGCTGCACAAAGGAGTGAATGGAGACCTCGAGGTCAACGACAATGAGTTTTGTGTGGAAGACGTGAACAACCAAATGAATGGTCAGTTTGACAGCAAAAGTAGTGTAGAGAACGCAAGAACTGAGCAATTGTTTGGAACCAATGAGAGATCTTTTAGTCAAAAACACGTCCAGTTATTGATTGAAGAGAATCAAAGACTAAGCAATGAATTACTGGTGTCTCAGCAGAAGTTATCGACCATTGATGGCAATTACGAGGGACTCCAGTATAGACTCAAAGAGTTAACTCAAGTGAATGCCGAGAAGGAGAACCAATTGGTGAGACTGGAGGCAAGGATTCAGTCTCTCGAAGTGAATATCAATGTCGAGAGAGAAACTAAAGAGGAGTTCCAGCGAAAAGTGTCTGTTTGCGAGTCGACTATTGAGTCACTTCAGTACCAACTCATGGAAATCGAGAGAAGCGATTGTCTGGTGAGGAGACAAGAAATACACGATTCGGTCGTCAATAGTTTGAAAGCAAAACATGAAAATGAATTGATTTTACTTAAGACTGAAATCGAGAGATTGAAAGCTGAGTTGAGTTGCAAAGAGACTGAAATGAATGCAATGAACAGTGAAATGGAGTCAATTAAGTGTCAAAATAATGAGACTCTTCTCAATCAACAGTTCAAAGACATGATTAAATCGACTAAAGATTTGTGGGAACAGGAGATGAAGGGAAGGGTTGAGAAGGATATCAAAGAGATTCTTGATTTACACGAAAGGAATTGGACTAAAAGTGCGAAACAGAAACTGATGGACGAGAGGAACCGATGGGAACAAGAATTACAGATTGAAATTCTTGATGTTATTAAGTGTTTGAGAGTTAAGACTAAACTTAGTGTCGATAGTTTGCCAGAGAATGTTGGCCTCAGGTTTGTGTCACTTCTGAATCTGTGGCGCGCTTTGGAAGAGTCGTGCGATACCAGGGAACAGGCGCTCAGATTACAGACACACAAACTGAATGACGCGAAACTGCAGTTAGAAGAGGCGCTCAACGAGTCCCGACTCAACAGTCCGGCCAAGAGTTCATCAAATGATCATATTTTGCGAGAACTGCGAAACGAATTGCAGAAAGTGAGCGAAGAGGCGCTTGTCATGACAGAGAAACTCCATAAATATAAACTACATTATCATCAACTCGTGCGAAGACATAAACACGAGATCGAGAGAATCAAAGAAGAATTCGCTCACATCTTAGAATCTCTTAAAAGAGATCTCTAGTGACCATCACTTCATCACTAGTTATCCCATAGTTTTTATATAAGACTAAGTTATTCTGTAAATATGTATACATTTTATGAATATTTTTACTGTTAATTACGGTAATTGCAAACTAATGACAGACTGATCACTATTTTAAGCACAATTTTCTTTTAAGATTTTACTAATGAAATGTTCAGTATTACAACTAATTCTTAATCAATTACTTTAAATAATATTTTATTTAATTGTTTATACAGAAATGTCTACTATATTGTCTGTCAATAAACTTAATTATAAAACAAATGTTTGTGACATTCCTCTTATCAATGATTTACAGTAAAACAATTTTATTAAATAAATAATTCACTTGTTTTACCAATAATGCCATTCATATATCAATAGTGTTTGATAAGACATGCACTCATTGATGGCATCAAATGAATAAATATCAGCATTTCATAAGTTTATGAATACTGTATTGTATTTATTGATACTGTAGTGCCAGTAGATCCAGTGATGCCACTCTCTAACTATGCCAACTATATTGTAAACTATACTTTACTGCGACAATGCTTTACTGAGTTGTGGTCAAGTGTTTGCAGTTGCTGTGATCGGTGGCACATACAGTGCCGTATGTATTGGTGGGTGCAGTGATAGTACCATTGCGATGATACAGACTGTACCGTACATTAGGATCCATTAGATGGTGACCCCGGTGTGTGTGTGTGGAGGGAAGGGCGTGTGTATGGTGTGTGACGTATGTAGGCGTGCGGTGTGATTGGTTGGCAGGTGTTGGCAGTGGTGTTGTTGTTGTATTCAATGGCGTTTGTGACATTCCTCTTATCAATGATTTACAGTAAAACAATTTTATTAAATAAATAATTCACTTGTTTTACCAATAATGCCATTCATATATCAATAGTGTTTGATAAGACATGCACTCATTGATGGCAATAAATGAATAAATATCAGCATTTCATAAGTTTATGAATACTGTATTGTATTTATTGATACTGTAGTGCCAGTAGATCCAGCGCTGCCACTCTCTAACTATGCCAACTATACTGTAAACTATACTTTACTGCGACAATGCTTTACTGAGTTGTGGTCAAGTGTTTGCAGTTGCAGTGATCGGTGGCACATACAGTGCCGTATGTATTGGTGGGTGCAGTGATAGTACCATTGCGATGATACTGTACTGTACCGTACATTAGGATCTATTAGATGGTGACCCCGGTGTGTGTGTGTGGAGGGAAGGGCGTGTGTATGGTGTGTGACGTATGTAGGCGTGCGGTGTGATTGGTTGGCAGGTGTTGGCAGTGGTGTTGTTGTTGTATTCAATGGCGCGCTCTAACTCTCACTGTTAGACAGTGTAGTGTATGTGTGGAGTGAATGTGAATGCATTGAAAGGCATTGTAAGGCATACGTTAGGCCTGTCTGTGTCTATGCTGTATAGCTGTGCCGGCATTGAGAGCATCGCAAGCATTGAAAGCATTGCTAAACTGCTAAACGTTTGCAATTGTTTTGGTTTTGTTTCTTAACTTCATTGAGAGTTGAAGAGTTGACCCCAACATCACATCCAAGTGATCCACACATGGAGAAGAGGATTGAGTTGGAGAAGAGGGGCAGGAATGCCAATCAGGTGAGCACAGCATCCCTTTCCACCCCTATCCCTATGCCTGTCTGTCTGTCTGATGCCATGTATTTGTGTTGACAATCATTTGGCGTTATATTGAAAACGCAATACTATTGCAGTTATTATGCATTCATTCAATACATTCGCTGCAAACCATTGCCAACACGTGATCACTAACTAAACCATCCATTCAGTTGTCAACACTGTTTGCCATTTATTGCCACAATTGTCACCAAACCTTACCATTAATTGTCTTATTCCGTGTCCACATCTTAATGACAACGTCTGAGAGTGGAAGCAAAGACATACCAAACACATGATAACTGTTTGCAATGATTGGCATGTGTTGGATGTGTTGACATGACTTTTGGAGGGAAAGGCAGTGGCGGAGGAGGTGGTGGCCATTGCCGGCATTATACTCGTGATGTCGGTGTTGGCAGTGGTGGTGACCACCTGGAAGTGGGCGACCACTGCATGTCTAGTGTTGGTGTGATTTGTCGTACATTACGGCCGACTGGGAGTTGGCTTTCAATGCTCGCGTTGGCTGTCTGTGGGCTAACAGGCCTTCCAGTGCTCACTATATCAGTGCTAAAGTGCGACTCAACTCAGTCTCATGTGTTTGCGCGCTATATATGTGTCCAACAAATGCATACCATTTCACATGATATCCATTCAATGCTCTCAAACACTCTGTCATCAAATACATAGCCATTCATTGCATGCATAGCCTATAGACTTGTGTTTTTAGCGCCAGTTGTGACCAAAAAGTGGACAATAAATGCAATTATAGTTAATAAATGAAAGATTAGTTGAAAAGTAAGCGATCGTTAGTAACAACGGTCTGAATGGCAAAGTTCTTGACGTCACAGTCAAGCCTACCGTTCCCTCACAGGCAAGCCTACCGTTCCCTCACTTCCCAACACTCCCTCAGCGCTCATAAACTTTTTCCATACAAACGCCAGAATTGGTGCCAATTCTGCCGATAGACTGCTCTCTCGTATCCGTTGTTAGCATTTGAATGGTTTGTGTGAAGACTTTGGAGACAATTGAATGAATGGCTTATAAGTTGGCGTTATTTGCGGCAATCGGTGCCAAAAGCTTGCGTCCAATATTTGGACCACTTTTAGCATAGTTTAGAAAATGATTGCATATTTACCTCTACTGTGGACTCATTGCAGATCAAAGACCTGAATCTCGACAACTGCCGGAGCACTAACATCGTTGGTCTCACCGAAGACTACTCCATATTAGAGAACTTGAGTCTAATAAACGTAGGCCTGACCAGTTTAAAAGGCTTTCCCAAACTGCCAAACCTCAAGAAACTAGAGTTGAGTGACAATAGGATATCTGGAGGACTGAACCTCTTGAGCGGAAGTCCTAAACTAACGCATCTGAATCTGAGTGGGAATAAAATCAAAGACATCGAAACACTCAAACCATTGGTAATTGCATTTGAGTCGCTCTTTTGAAGGCTTTAATCACTATTTTGTGCTTTTGATGAACACTTTAGGAAGAGTTCAAAAATCTAAAGAGTTTGGATTTATTCAATTGTGACGTGACTTCTGTCGAGAACTATAGAGAGAAAGTGTTTGGTCTCATCTCTTGTCTTAAGTATTTGGATGGCTTTGACAGAGAAGACAAAGAGGCGGAGGACTCGGAAGCGGAAGACGAGGAAGACCTCAATGACGACGAGGACGGCAATGATATCGGCGGCGATAGTGAAGGTATGGTTGGCGTCACTCTCAATGAGTTGTGTTATGACTAATGAATTGAATGAATCAGATGATGACGACGACGTGAACATCGATGATGAGGAAGACGACGACGAAGACGGAGAGAATGATGACGAGGACGACGATGAGGTCGAGGGAGAGGTTGGACTCAAATACTTGGCAAACGATGACATTGATGTGAGCTTTGGCGGCATTTCGTGTTTACTATTATACTCTTTACTAATGGATGTGATGTATGTCTGACAGGAGGAGAGCGAAGGCGAAGACTTCAATCCCGACGGCGTTGACGACGAGGAAGAGGAAGAACTGGACGACGAGGAAGAAGATGAAGAGTCGACAGCGAGGGGTCAGAAGCGGAAACTGCCAGACGATGGCGATCCCGGGGCTGAATAGACATGAATTTGCTTTTGTTTCATATTAGCATTAATTTGAAGAAAAGGTGTCATTATTTCCATCGCTTTTGACGACATTTGACTACACTTTCATCAAACTTACGATTACTTCTCAAACACACTTATTGAATACTTTTAAAGTTTTTCCAAACAAAACAAACAAATCTGATCTTCAGCTCATATTTCATTCATTATATTTGATGTTTTGTTAACTAATGATCATCTGTTGTATCAGAAAACTGTTTTTATTTTTATTAATTATTAATGATTTAAATTAATTTTCACATTCATTATGATTTTATGGCCAATGATTAGATTTATTGAAACGTACTGAACGTATAACTAATGATAAGTTGTAATGTATTGGCCTTAAGATGTGCTGAACTTATATTTAAAGCATTATTTCGAGCACTCATTGCTCTATCATTTAGTATTTGTTATTAAAGACAAAATTAGAACAAATATATTACTATTGAAATGTTAATTAATGCAAAACTTCTACTTTTATGCTTTCAATTATACGCTAAACTCTAAACAAAACCAGAGTTTATTGACTTTGTTGTTGTGTTACTCTTTAAGGACATCGATGTCAGCGCTTGCGATGCTTTGGCAAAGACTGAGTCATAACAACACTCACAACCAGTACATCGATTCCAAAGCATTTCTATTTATTTATAATCTTTGGTCTTATTATAACTCATCCAAGTCTTCAGGTTCTCCAGTGCTTTCCAATCATAAGAGTCATGTGTTTGATGTGTTGAACACAATATGCAAAACATTTGCCAAACATTCACAGCACACAACAGTCCTCTTGTATGATAGAGAGAGCAGTATATTCTGCAGCATATATTCTGGGCGTAGCCTTTCCTCCCTTTCCTCTTACCACTGCTCATCTCATCCCTCAGTACCAACTGTTCTGTGACTAGTCTTTGGTTCAATCCAGGAGTCAACCAAACAAGTCATACCTTTACCCAAAGATAACGAGAAAGTTATTTACTTTTCGCTTAGTTTGTCGTTATTACTAATCTAATGATTATTTTAATCAATTGTTTGTGTAAATTATTTCATTTAATGTGTTTTGTTAGATAATTGTGAGAGAAATTGCAATATTATTTGCTATTTTGGGGCAATTTGTTAACTATTTTAGTTATAAGTGAGAAAACTTTCCAACCAAATGCTAGATCCAAACGCATTGAATAATAATACTCACAATAATAGCTCTGAAAAGGTAAGTGAATGACAGACAGTGAATGTGGTCTATAATACAGTGCACTTCACACCAGTCTCTGTATTATCCAATGTTTGTGTCAATGCCTTACATCGCGATTACAACATAATCACCAAAGCGTACAACCAATGAATGAATGGCAACACTCGATGTCTAACACTTAGCCATTAACTCAATCCTAATGAGCTCTCATTGACTTCATTTGGTTTTATAATGGATTGCAAGAAATGGTCCAAATATTTTGAAATGTTTAGATGTTTTGCTTTTTTACTCATTGAAAGTAAATTATTTAATGTTTTAGTGAATGAAAAGAATTACCATTTAATTCTTGTATTTGAATATATTTTTTTGGCATCAATTTTGATACTATTTGTCGACTTTTTAACCAATCATTACATTAGTATTTATATTAGAAAGAAATATAAACTCAAATAAAATTGTATAAATTTTGTTAAATAGTTGAAACTTTAAAAATTTGTTAATAAAATTAACATTATACTGTATTTGTGAAAATTGAAATTGTTTATTCAATAAACTTTATTGTTGCCAATAAAACATTATTTTATCAAAACCATATCATAAGTCCAAAGTGTATGGGAAATGATTGTTATAATAATAGTTGTTAGATAAGCACTTGTAGTTTTATTGTAATTTCTTCATACCTATTATCTAATTGATGTCTAATAAGTAGACTTTTAAACTTTAAATGCATTCAAAACAAATTATGGTGAAATGTATGCTCTTATGATAAGTTACAGCACTGACTGCCACATATTTTAACTAATAAATCTGTTTATTTTGTTTTTACAAAACCTTTTGTTCACTAAATAAGAAACCGAGTATTCGAAATTTTATAAAAGTAAAAGATTATTTATCAATATTTATTATTGAGTAAATTAATAACGGTTTAAAAATAGAATAAAACGGTATAAAAGTTAGACAAAAATTCTTCGAGTTAACGTTAATTGAATTAAATGAAAAACAAGTTTCTTATATTAATCTAAACTTTTTTATATTTATATAAAGATCTAAAACACGGATAGAATCTTATGAAACGAATTGCACTAAAGACTGATTCGTTAATCAAATTGAATAGAATTTAGTTTAAATGTAATAATTAAATGCATAACTAATGTATAGTTTTAGTCATAATCTGAAACATAAGCAATGATTTCGTGAGTAAGTAATTGTATTTATAATACGTATAACTAATGAATTGCGTTAAGAAACTATCACTAAATAGACTCTATGTTGACATAGAAAATAGCTATTCGTTTGTTATAAAAGCCTTCAATAAGTTTAATAGATATGCTGTCCGTCACAACCCATTCGTGACAATAATTCCTCCAAATCTTTAATACGTTTGTCTTTGTCTGCGATTTGCTGTTCCAGTGAATGGATTGTCGCGCACTGCGAGTGAAACGCTGACCACAACTATACAAATGACAACTCATTAATGATATATCCATTAGATTTGGATAATAAATACAAACCTCTCTTTCGTTTTTGGGCGGAGGACTCGTGTCGAGGAAACTTTGCGTCTCGTGTTTAATACCATTACTAATACCATTCATTTGGTTGTTATTTAAGTTATTGTTGTTATTTATATTAATATTTATACTATTATTTAAAGTATTTATATCATCGGATAGTGGCGGCGATGGCGTGCAGTTCACTTCCGGCACGTCGTCCTCCAGAGTAACAAAAGTAGCGGTCGGCAGGTGTTGGACAGTAACGATATCACACACATTCATAGTGGCAGCTTTCTTAGGCTCCCTGTCCTTAATCCAGGGAAACTTCTTCCTGGGAGGAGATTCCGGAGACTTGTCTATTGGGTTGTCGTGACAATTGTTGTGAAATCCATTGGAATCCCCGTTATATCCATTCTTCTGTCTGTAATCCACTTTATTTTCTTGTGATATAAAAGCAAATTTGCGTTCATTATTAGCATCAGATGTCTGCAAAATATTCTTCTCAGTCTTCAGGAACACCGGTTTATTTGTTTTGGCGCCCGACCCAGTCTTAAGAGATTATCATTACATTTAATGTTAATCAATTTTATAGTTAATAGTCAAACGATTATAAACTTATTTCACATGATTTGTATTTACCTTCAGATTTATGAGAATAGGGTTTCGATTCTTTCCGGACAACCATTCGTCGGCACTGAGAGCTGGAGTGGGCGCCGGAGTGTCTGGGAATATGTCTGACTGGAACTGTTGTGACTTTCGCGGCACAATCATTGAAATGGGTTCACAGACAGGACGGGTTGCGTGTAATTTATAGAAACGAAACACTTCACACCTGTAGACATCTAAACCTCTTTTAGGCATTACTCCTAAACCTCTTTGAGGAAAACCTGTCAGAAACTGACTGATATAATGACAAAACGGCGGTTCATCTGTCAACTCATAATATCTGATATTTCCGTCGCCTTTACCGGCGATGTAAACCATTCGCGTGTCGTTATCATAGAATGGGAATAAAACTCCAGAAGAAGAGTCTATGTTCTCTATAGTAAGCGGTTCTGATAAGTCGTGTTCAGACCAGACGGCCCACTGGCGGTCACTATAGCGCGAAAAGCCTGTAGTAAACAGTTTTCCAGTTTCGCCTAAAAATACAACTCTCGAGGCTTTGGAGCCGCGATGACAGACACCAGAGTTGACTACTTCTCCACTCCTCGGGTCTATTATTCGAAGTATTTTGTCTTTACAAGTGGTGGCCAATAGACTGCCGTCACGATTGAATGACATCGAGTGTATCACATCCGGGTGACAGTCTATCACTCGGACTGGAGCTCCTTTGCTCACATTCCAGATGATCACCAAATAGTCGAAACCAGTGGACAGCAGAATATTATCAGCCGTCGGATGCCATTCAATGAAACTCACTCTTCTCTGGTGTTCTATTAAATCCATTATCGGTTCGTTTAGATTCCTCTGCTGTAGGCCTTCGTCCGGAATATACCATATCTAAGGAATATACGGAATAATAGTATAGATATGTGTGTTAACTGATTCATGTCTTATTCAGTTCATACCTTAACCGTACAGTCGTCTGAACACGAGGCGATCACATTGTCATTGAATGGGTTCCACTTGAGGTCCAGAATAGGCCCCCTGTGCCCCACCACCCGACCCGCGTTCACTTCTATGCGCCCATACTATATACAAAACATAGGATCATTTGATTTGCATATTAGGTAATTCACATTTTCTCTCATTTCATGTCATTTGTGTCCTATGATATGCTTAAGACTTAATTGAAAGCTTGGCTCAAATTCAATGCCAATAAGAATGAGATCTTATTTATATCAATACTGTATAACATTTATCTCTCTCTCTCTCTCTCTCTCTCTCTCTCTCTCTCTCTCTCGCATCTCTCAAAAAAGATGTTATATTTTAAGAAACAGGATTTCTTTGCATTAAATAAATGTGAAGACATATGACATAAGACACAGAAGTGATTATTAACTCGTGTGGACTCACTTGACTCTGAGGCAATACAATGAAACTTCCTCCGCCAGAACTTTCGGTGCAAACGGCAATAAACTGCAAACAAATGGCATTTATTAGCATTTGGTGCCATCAATGCAAACACTTCATTGTCTTATCAATTATAGTGATTAGCATTTAAACCACAAAAATATTATAGGAATGGTGTATTAATACACTGTATAGTCAAATGTGTACAAACCTTAGGATTGACGGCACAGAAGTTGGAGTCGTTGGCATTTTTGGTGATTTTCAAGTTATCATAAATTCTGTCCTTTTTGGCCAAACTTCCGAAGACGTGCCGGAATTTACTGCTTCTCACGCCTTTGAATAGCGACTGAAATATTTAATTAAAAAATATTATTTTACAACAAATTTGTGGCATTAAAGGGGAAATAAGTTCATATAAAACGAGAGGTCATTAAAGGTCTGGTGAACAACCAGTACTACACAGTTCAGGGAAACACCAATCATTCACATCAATACCTTAACACCACTTCTTTGAGACATTAGTCGAAATGAAAATCAAACTAACATTCAGTGAATATGAACAGATATTTATTGATAACACGTAAAACATATGACGATTTAATTGCATACGAGTTAATATCGTTATTTTTATAAATACTGTACTTTAGTACTTTTCGTGTATTTATATTCTTTACCTAATCTTCACCTCTTCACAACATTGTAATCCTCACCATTGATACTCTCACATCCGATACATACTATAGGTAATTGAGCGGTTGGTTAAGTGGGATAACTCATGCAGTGCAAACACAAGTGACATAATGTCCAGCAACTAATGCAATACTATCTGAATGTAAGGGTTGTTCCCTTTGGTCCAACAGCTAAACAACTGGTAAACTGCGAGCTCATTAGGATTGAGTTAATGGCTAAGTGTTAGACATCGAGTGTTGCCATTCATTCATTGGTTGTACGCTTTGGTGATTATGTTGTAATCGCGATGTAAGGCATTGACACAAACATTGGATAATTTATAGCAATAAAAATATTTATGACATGAAATCATGAAAAGCACATAAATATAAGAAATGGATTAGAAGTGGAGAAGTGTTGTAACATTAGGAGTGGTAACTATGAGAGTGTAGGCTATGTATGATATTGTAGGCTATGTATGATATGGTAATTGAGCGGTTGGTTAAGTGGGATAACTCATGCAGTGCAAACACAAGTGACATAATGTCCAGCAACTAATGCAATACTATCTAAACAAGACTCAATCTGAATATAAGGGTTGTTCCCTTTGGTCCAACAGCTAAACAACTGGTAAACTGGGAGCTCATTAGGATTGAGTTAATGGCTAAGTGTTAGACATCGAGTGTTGCCATTCATTCATTGGTTGTACGCTTTGGTGATTATGTTGTAATCGCGATGTAAGGCATTGACACAAACATTGGATAAT
>CAJPVJ010001430.1:0-16481 GCA_905397405.1 Oppiella nova | reverse complement strand
CACAAAGATTTATGACTTGTTTTGTTTTGTAAAATAAAATTCATGAAACTTATGTGAATTATTCAAATTTATTATATGAGTTATAACTTATAATCCATTTAATCATTGTATACATTTATATATATATATATATTTGTTTACACATTCATGTTGTGTATTGTAAATGAATATTAAATTAGATATGAATTTATGTAAAATAATTTCAAAATGTAATTCATTGCTAGTTGTTTAGGTGTTTGTGTTTTAGGAGAGTTTATCAACAAATATCATAATTACGACCAAAAACTGTGCGTTTTGTGAAGCTTTGTATGAATTAATGATTTATATTTTACATAAAATATTTTATTCATTTATCAAAACTTTTTAAAACAAATACAATTGCAATCAAATGAATGATAACTCATGTAGTCTTGAGCTCATGTGTAATATCAGTGCAAATGTGAGATCTCCATAGCATTTGGTTGATTGAAATTTTTTAATTATTTATAGGGCGTAATACATAAATATAAATATATTGTACAATATGTTTGATAACTTACACTTATTACTACAATTTAATTGATTATTTGATTAAAAATAATTTCATTCTAATAAATATGAATTTCCTTTGAGTTTTTGCCTACAAAACGGAAGTTTATTTAATTAATCAGTAAATACATGGAGTAATAAAACACACGTTTGTTTCAAAAGTAATTTTCGGAGACTTTTGGTCACATTATTGTCGATAATATTGGGACAGTTTATGGCTATAGCGGTGGTAGTAAAATGTCATGTTAGCTATTATACCATATTTATTTACTGTGTTTTAAATTTGAATAAGTGATGATTCATTGCCCGGATATAATGATTAAACTCGAAAATATATTTCACACAATAAATAAAATATATTTAAAAACTACTCTCTTTTCTCATTCATCTATTGTTAGCGATTCGGACAATAGATTTAAATACATATATGTATTAAAAACTTTTTATCTAATTTACTGTTAAAATATAAAATAAATGAAAGGTTCGTTCAAAGTGAAGGGAAAGGTACGGTATATAAGGGCTGACATAATATAAGTCCAACAAATAGGGAGTAATTGTTAGTGAAATTTCGGTGTAATATCTTTGGCTAACAAATAGTTTTAGCGCCACAACTGAATCGCGTGACTCAATGAATATCAATGAAAAGCGAATAATAATTATAATGAGAACAATATATTGCATATATTCTGTCCATTATATTAATTCAATAATTGATTTGAACCCCACTTTAATGCATACATTAAATTGCATGAAATTTATTTACTTTGAAAAGCAATTCTGTGTTTTTGTTTTCCGTATGAAATCTTTGCCTTTTTAATGTGCTTTAAAATAGGATACAATCATATAATAGAAATCAATTAGCTTTTATTTTTTATTTAAATCTATTGTCGAAAAGGATAGGAATATTTGCTTCAGAATCGCCTCAAGAATATTGTGTTTTGTTTTGTAGTTTGAATTCACATTTATTTTGATTGCTTTCTTTAATATTACAATATCTTTTGAAACACAAGAAACCAGACTCTATTAGACTAGAGTAAGAAATGCCTTATTATTCAGCCATTAGTTGATAGGATTGAGGTTTTTAGAGGGAAAAAGATATACGAGTATTGTTTGTATTGTTAGTGTTGTTCCCAAAAACACAGACTTCAGTGCCAGAACTGGACATCAAATGATGCCATCAATAGATGAGAGCCTTTATTGACTCTATAGAGCGAGTGATAAATAAACATAATTTACTTAATTAAACAATACTTCTCTAACTAATAGACTCATTGGGGAAGAGGAGAGAGAAAAAGACAATGCCTTACCGTCTATTGACACACATATACTGTATATACTGTACTGTACAGTGCATCTCATGATTATATTTTAAAAGTATATTTTTGTTAACATAAGAATCTATGGATTGAATCTAAAAGAAATGAATTGTTCAATATTTGTGCTAAATTTTCAATTAGATTTCCTCAATATATTTTAATGGTTAATTTATTTTATTAATATTGTTTTAATGGATGTGTTATATAAATTAGTTTGTTCTTATTAATGTTCCTGGTAGAAAAGTATACTAAAAATTATTTGAATTAAAATTGAGTAAACAAAACGAAATATTTTATATTGGATAAATATCAACTGTCGAGTTGTAACTAAATTTGAAGTTTATATTTGTTTTTTGAGATAAAAATTTATTACATAATAGTGAAATATTGGATTCGTTTCATATAAAATTTAATGTGATTTCTCGTCAGAGAATATTCAATAAATTCTGTGCATTATATCAAACAATTTCACGTGAGATCAAGAATGTCATGAAAACCAAGTTTTTGATAGAAATTTTTGAGTTCATGTTAAACACACGACAAAACAAAAACTCTATTTCTTATATAAATATAATATAGTGAACAGTATTTGAGAAAATCGTGAATTCATTTCGTCTGGTTATATATAATCTCACAATATATGGGTTTCACATAATATACAATATTTCTATTTTACTTTTTAAAAATTTTCAAAATAGAAAATTGCTTTTTACTCAATAAGGAAATGTTGATCAAAATATACTGCATGTACTGTACAGTAAGCTTTGTTATCTAAACAAAATAAAATACTGTAAAAATAACTACTGTAATTCAACCAATTTGTATTTTCTTATTAAACATTGATATTTGTGAATTTAGTTACTATGTTATACTGTATTTACAATTTAATAATACAGTATTATATTAGCAAATTGCTGATAATAGTACAGTATGTCTCACACAGTAATATAACTTAGTTTAATAATAAAGTGTATGATTAAATTTGTGAATCGATTTTACAATTTAATCAATAATTTTAAGGAGAAAATTGAGTCAAAACAAAACGTGATGTGACTTCTCGACTGTCAGTCAGTTGTGTATTAATGTCTGAAGGGAGTGACAGTCGAAACACTGGAATTTATTAACTTACTTACCATGATATAAATGTTTTTGTAATTTGTTATTTAAAAATATATTCCATAATATAGTTACAAATGATGAAAACATAAACATTATAATACTGTATCTAATGACAATTCATACAAAAGTCAATATTTTATTATTCTAATGCTCTACAATATAAAGTTTACATTTTAAAAATATTTTTATTATTACATCAATAGATAGTGAATCTCTTTATTACCAGCGAATCTGATAAAAATCATGAATTATTGTATAAATTTTTAAAATTAAAAAACAAAAAAGTCTTTGAAATATTGATACTAACTCTTGTATTCATGTCATTAAAATCTATACACGTTTCTGAATGAATGGTGAATCTGATAAAAATCATGAATTATTGTATAAATTTTTAAAATTAAAAAACAAAAAAGTCTTTGAAATATTGATACTAACTCTTGTATTCATGTCATTAAAATCTATACACGTTTCTGAATGAATGGAAAACATTAAATAATGAATGAGAGAATATTTATACACAGCATATAATAAGTTATAAAACTTTGATACGAGTTTTACGGATCGATTTTTACATATTATAAAATTAAATCCTCGAAAACGGGACTAAAATAGACTCCAATATTATAAGCCTTATATGAAAATTCAATACTTATTCTGCATACTAATAGAGGGGTTGTAAGGGGACTGGTAGGGGTTGGATAGGGTCGTCATATAAACAAATAAAGTGATTTAATGAACAAATGGTGTCGATTCTCACTGTAACATCCAATTTGAAGTGAAAGCAAATGAGCTGTGATTTCAATAAATTTATTGATTGCACAGTTATTCCCGGCGTAACCCTTGGCTATTCTCTATACTGTTATTGTAAGTGTATTGGAGAGGGGAAAGGGAGTGAATGAGAGCGCCGGGCATTGATTAGTGGTGTTCTCGTGTATCATATAATGATATGCAATCTCAGCACTCAATCCAATCTCTTCTCTATTTTCTCGACTCATTTTCGTTAATAGTCTTTGACTTCAATTTCCAGTCAAATCATTGTTGATGTTGTGCTGTATGTGATCCGCACCACAAACTTGCAGCACATATACCCCGCACAGTCCACAGCCATGAGACAGACTTAAACCGGAACTGTACTCGTGATGGCTTTCCTACTGGTGAACAAAAAACCTTAAGTGAACAGTCAGTATATGGATGCATGTGTTCAGAGCACCGGCACATGAATGCCATTTTTAGTGGCCGTCAATCGTACAGCTCTTTCTCTCTGTAATGTCGATGTGTTCACAAAAAATCGCAAATCTCTGCCTAAAATCTAAATGACTTACAATTGAGTGCAGTTTACGAGTAGGTCTACCCTAAGCCCAGTTATGTAGGTCTCAAAACGCAACAATGTTTTCGCGTGCAGTTCAGCACAAAATCCAATTCCCTATGAATGGAGGGTATTGTCTGATATGCCATCCATTCAGTGAACGCTAAACACAATATTATATGCCTTTTATGAGAAGCCCTTTCGCCCGAAGGCTTGAATCGGCGATCGCATCGACACTCGTAATACATTCACACTATTGTATGGCTCAGCCGTTATTATTAATGATCCAAACGCTATGCACTTTATCTGTGAGCATACTATGGGCTCATCTCCCGGCGCTGGCATTGACTTTGAATTCTCATTTCGACCATTATTTCTGCATTTAATATCTCATGTATTTTACAACTTTTTATTTAAATGTAATTTTATTCGCTATTCAGGTCTCTCTCTCTCTCTCTCTCTCTCTCTCTCTCTCTCTCTCTCTCTCATGTTTTAATCGAAATGATTGATCGTTTTGTTTTAAAATTGTGATTAACTTTTTTGAAACATAACTATACAATCTTATAATCAAAGTTAATTTAGTATTGGCTATAATTATCAAAAGTCTCTCTCCATCACTCTTATGATAACTAATAGATTATAAAACAATAATTTTTCCATCAATTGTTTCCTGACGTGAATTTACCTTTGTTTATCACAATTACTCGACATTTACATTAAATGGAAAATTAAATAAAT
Source organism: Oppiella nova (assembly GCA_905397405.1). Taxonomy (NCBI): domain Eukaryota; kingdom Metazoa; phylum Arthropoda; class Arachnida; order Sarcoptiformes; family Oppiidae; genus Oppiella; species Oppiella nova. The sequence continues at coordinate 11,474 of CAJPVJ010001430.1, read as the reverse complement.
TGAAAACTTGTAAAAGCACATTACATACTACTTATAATGTACTGTACATTACAGTATTAAAAAGTGAAAACTAATTTTAGATATTTATATAATAATTTATAGTATGTCTAATATTTTGAAATATCTCTAATATTGATAAAAAATTTCTCTAATTTATATATTTTTACTTTAAATGTTATTTCTATTTAAAAATTTATTATCACATATTTTTTGTTAAATTTTAAACCAAAGTGTTCTTTTGAAATTCAATTCTAAGCCAGCATCTCTCTCTCTCTCTCTCTCTCTCCCCTCTCTCTCTCTCTCTCTCTCTCTCTCCACTCCCTATCCCTATTGATTTGTGAACTATTTATAAGAGATTTGAATTTTCTTTCTTAAATTCAAAGAAGTTTTTGTCAGTTTTCAAGTGTTTCTTTCATAAGGAGTCTGTGTAGGAGAGACTCATATATTAATGCATTCAGTGGTGTAGTACCGGCTATTGATGAGACCCCCCAACGAATCTTTATAGTAAATCTCCAAAAATAGGTTTTCGCATACATTTAATGCTACAATATATTCACTATTTTTTCTAATTATTTGATACTAATCTCTGGTTTTAAGAAATCGTTGAATAATTTTATCGTTTTATCTCTGCTCATGAATGAATGATATAGGTTTTCGCATACATTTAATGCTACAATATATTCACTATTTTTTCTAATTATTTGATACTAATCTCTGGTTTTAAGAAATCGTTGAATAATTTTATCGTTTTATCTCTGCTCATGAATGAATGATTAATTTTGTGTTTTCTTGCTCATTTTTTAGGTGTACATAAAGTGTGGATTCAATTTACGATAGATTTACGTCAATTTAGCACATAAGGTAAGAATTTAAATATTAGATAAATGAGAAAAATATATTTTATTTACTTATTAAGAGTATTTTATATAACTTTAAAAATAAATGCATTCTTAAGATATTTATTTTTTTGTTTTGTTTTTTTCAATACATTATTGAATTTATATATAAAACACAAATCAAGCGAATATTTTTGAGTGAAGAAATGTCATGTTTTATGAATTTGTTTATTTCATACATATATTTATAGCAAATATTTTGTGAGTTAATCAAAAATGCAGAAAAAAGTTTTGTTTTGTTTTTAGCGTTCGTGAAGTCAATAGCGATCACGACTTTGACTATGAATTCTTTAAATGAAAAAAATACCAAAATTCCACTCTTTTTGCAAAATGAATGAAAATTTTTTTAAATTTTGGTTACCAACTCTACATTACTTGCTTTTATAGATAAATCACCTGCTTACAGATATTTATAGATTTCTGTCCATTTGTAACTAACTTACTTTGTATGACATCTTTGTTTTTCTCTACAGAATAAAATAAACACTTAAATAAACTTAATTTTTGTGGAAAAATAAATACAAAAAAAGAAAAATTATGTAATGATTAGAGAGAGAGAGAGAGAGAGAGAGAGACCGGAGAAAAGGAAAGTCTTAATAATATTTGTTTTGTAATATTTTTATCAATAAAGGAAAGGAAACAAATAAAACAATTTTAACAATTATTTAATGAACCGAAAATAGCTATACGACTAAACATTTGGGTCCCATAACAGCCGCCTTTTAAAATAACGAGAGAGAGAGAGAGAGACAGAGAGAGAGAGAGAGAGTATGGGAGGGAAAGAGAGAGTGGGGTCGACAGGCTATATAAGGCTTGAAAGTCATGACCTCATCAGTTGTCTGGTCACGACTGCTCGCGATTGTCCATTCAATGGGCATATATTTAAAGCCAAATCCACCCGCAATCGTGACCTCATAGCCACCCCCAAAACACCCCCTCATATTACACACATATCTCCATACCGGTGCGCACTGTGGCTCATAGGCTGGCAATCACTTGCAACTGAGCCCTCGGCACAAGTCGTAAAAATTGAAAGCAATAGACGTCCCAAACGGGCGAACACCTGAAGGCGTCTGTAAAGTGGTTGAGCTGTTTGTGTGGTTTGTTGTGCCATATGAAAGGCATACCAGTGCTGTACTGTTTTCTGTGCTCCCTTTCCTCCAGTGCCCTACAGTCTCCTCCGAAGGCATCGTAAAAATCGTTTCATTATTAAATTGCCTATAAAAACACCGTAAAAAGTACTTAATGAACGTTTTGTAGAGTTTACTCATAAAACAAGTAGTCAAGTAATAAGAACACTTCACTCACCTCTCTCTCAGTGTCCTTTCCATACGGTTTCCTTTCCATACGGTTGCGTAAGTAATATGCAAACAAAGCGGAATATATCTCTATGGTTACGGTAATCGGGACTCGGGTGGGGGTGGGGGTGACGTGCTGGCGATAACAGAAATAATATCGCTACCAGTGCGCTATCCGTCTCACTATTATTAACTATAATCTGATTTTCATTCAACAAAACGTATTCTTATCTCGAAATCTAGTTTTTTGTGTGATTTTTGTTTGGAGTAAAAGTTTTTTCACTTTATTTAATTATAAGATGTGTTATGAAATGTTAAACACCGGAAACACTTGTCATCAAATGATAAGTGACTTAATTATCTGCGAAATTTTTAATCATAAATATTGAAAACAATCATAATTTCCACAGAATTAGCAATTTTTTGTTTGCAACCATTAAACACTTGTATTAAACTACCGTAACACAACACATACTCTAGAGTCACACATTACTCAATACGCTAAGGGCTACCTCAATCGTTACCAAAACGCCGTGATTTTAGATTACCGGTATTTATAATACGGTTACTTATATTATGTGATTTATATTATGTGATTTATATTACGTGACAAATACTGTATGACACCCGGGTATACCCTCGCCTGCCGGTCACGCCTCTACTTACATAAATACTTACTGTCGGGTTTTCTATTATAATGAAACGTTGTTCAAGATTTGCTTACATTGCTGATCCGTAGAGACTGATCCATGCATTTTGCACTAACTATTCATTTTTAGTGTTGGGTGTGATATACAGACCCAATACAATACATAATATAATGCATATATTGGCCCGAAGTTCAGGTTCATTGCGAAGGCTAAACATAATAGGGATGAGAGAGAGAGAGAGAGAGAGAGAGAGAGAGAGAGAGATGACTTGTATTCATTGACTTCAATGGTGAGGCCATTGGAGGCCTGACTTCTCTGCTAACATAGTATATATTTATATGATATGCCATATCTGTGTATATTTATAACATTAGATGACTTTGACTTTCGTGCAGAAATATATGGACTATTATATAATGACTTGAATTTATTGATAACACGGATTACAAGTGATTCGTTTCGCAGAGGTTTATGAATAGAGTTTTTGGCATTTATTTTGTTTCCTTTATATGATTTGTTGTATTTATTCAGACAGTGATTTGCTTTTAGAGTCTCATTTAATTTATATTTTATTTTAAATGTTAATTATTATTGCCATATATTTAAATTGATTTCAAATTTCACGATAAATCTCCCAACAAATGAGCTATCATTTAAATTATATTAAGATTTTGACTATTTTCTTAGGGTCTGTAAAAACATAACCATTTCTTATGATTAATAAGTTTACGAAAACCTTTTTGTCTGCAAAAAGTCGTTTTTAAATAGCTATTTTAACAAAAGTATTTGCGCAATATAAAACTACCGTTATTTAAAGACAAAATTTTGTAGAGTAATAATAATAAAAATAAAGTATTAAAAACATAATGCAAACACTTTTATAATTCATGGTGTAATTGATGGTACAAATTATTTTGCGGATAATACATAAAACTACATAACTGTGCCGTACGTCCCTAACTCTGTTCGCTAACCTCCCCGACACCAAACCATTTAGAAGCATACATGTGCCGCACAAATACAGCCCCAGTATTCTTGTTTATCTCATCATTATTTCGCACAAATTGTGTTTAGAGTGTAATATATATTCACTTTAGCTTTAATGGCAAATCATTGCCTTAAATAGATTTTATTTATGAAAAATATTTATACATCACTGAGAGTTCAATCATATATCGGGAGTTCATTAGAGGGCTTAGAGTTGAGCGCTATTTATAACGTGTCGTAACACAAGACATAACTTTAGGCCAATATTTTCTGATTAACTGACGCTTTCTGTCTATAATGCTTTTGGAAAAACAGACGTTTTTCAGCAAAAATTTATCGATAAAATTGTTTTCATAAACGCGTTATATTTTGATGGCAATAAATTTCTGTTTTAAAACATCTCATTATTATTATTTTTATTTCCATTAAAAACATAATGCAAACACTTTTATAATTCATGGTGTAATTGATGGTACAAATTATTTTGTGGATAATACATAAAACTACATAACTGTGCCGTACGTCCCTAACTCTGTTCGCTAACCTCCCCGACACCAAACCATTTAGGGGCATACATGTGCCACACAAATACAGCCCCAGTATTCTTGTTTATCTCATCATTATTTCGCACAAATTGTGTTTAGAGTGTAATATATTGTTCGTAATATATATTCACTTTAGCTTTAATGGCAAATCATTGCCTTAAATAGATTTTATTTATGAAAAATATTTATACATCACTGAGAGTTCAATCATATATCGGGAGTTCATTAGAGGGCTTAGAGTTGAGCGCTATTTATAACGTGTCGTAACACAAGACATAACTTTAGGCCAATATTTTCTGATTAACTGACGCTTTCTGTCTATTCATCTCATCTCTAATATTAATTTTTGGTTATTTATAATTGGCTTAAGTTTTGCTCCCAAACTCCCCACCAATCCATCAATGCATGCGATATACTATACGGTCTGTCCCTCCCGTCCCTCCAAATCTAATGGATAACGTAATTAACAGTTTGGTATGAATATTGTCTTTCGGTTATGTGAGGGGAAACTCGAGTAGAGCTCCGGTACTCCGCGATATAAGTACCAAAAATTTTTATTTTTAAACTCCTTTTCAGATCAGATATTTGTAATATTTGTCTCAACACTAATTCACAGTCTGGTCGACACAAACGGCACAGACATCTAATGATGTGTCGGCGCGCGACCTCTTAAGTCACTTAAATCGCTCTCCGTTTCCAAGAAAAAAACAGTGAAATACTTTTGGACATCAATTAATTTATGGATGAGTTTGTGTTTGTGTGGATATAAGGGACAGACAGATAAGTTTTGGGAAGGGCTTTGGTCGCGGTTTTGCTCAGAGATTAGTTACACTCTATGTCTAGAATTTCAGTCTTAAGAGTACAGAATATATATACAGAATATATATACAGAAAAATATTCGACAAAAACAGACAAAATCCTTAAGACTTTACGAACGATTTCGACAAAATTGACACAACATTTTCGATCCCTTTTCTCTCTACTACTCTGTGCCTTAAAAAGACATAAAAATATTTTTATTTTCTTTTTTTCGTTGCCAAACAAATATCTTTCAGACGATTGCATTCTCCCTCTCCTCCTCCCTGTGCCCTCATATGCACCGAAAAAGTGATGATAACCTCTAAAAACAGATTCGGCTATAAATCCGATCGAAAGCACAGAATATATACACCATTCCCGGCGCTGAACACATATGTGTTGTGCGTTCACTCATTTTGCGTGTATATACTGTTCAGTCGTTTGGCTACCAGTGCTCCTCTAATATTATCTTTAACTTTGATCGTCAATAAGAGAGAGTGAATGAGAGATATAGCGATAGAAAGTGAGAGAAACACAAAACAAAACACACATCACATGAAAAGAGTGTTAACCTTAAACCCCAAACCTATTGAACTACTAGTGCTTGCGATTCAGTCATTTGCGTCACTCTTGTACTGAATAAGCGAAGGGACAGACAGTTAGAGACGGAGAGAACCGTTCGCCCACTTTATATCGATATCGTTGACCAAACAAACTCACAGAAAATGCCTTTTGTTTTGTCTGTATATTCGAGACTCATTTCTGTCTCACATCTGTCTCCTCTCTCTCTCTCTCTCTCTCTCTCACTCACTCTCTCTTATTGACGATCAAAGTTAAAGATAATATTAGAGGAGCACTGGTAGCCAAACGACTGAACAGTATATACACGCAAAATGAGTGAACTTCTCTCTCTCTCTCTCTCACTCTCTCTCTCTCTCTCTCTCTCTCTCTGCCCTATGAAGTGATGGAAAAAATCTCATTTCTCAGTTCAATTCGATTGCCTGTCTCTCTAGTAGTTGTGTTTCCATCACTTTGTGAAACAACCATTTCTTCAGCACTTATTTTGCTCTTCAAATGTTAGACACGAATACGTCTCTCGTTGTTGTCATTTGTGTTTTGACTAAATATAGAGTATATGTATTGGAGTTGTAGTGCAGATGTGTCTCAACTATAACTTTACTAATATATAGATATCTATGGCCGTAGTTTAATACCAGAGAATACCCGTCCTATCATTGGAGTTGAGCCGTAAGGAAAGGGAGTCCAAGAGTGCCGTAATTCCACTCACAATATATGAAAGACACGGGACTTAAAACAGATTATTCACTGATATTCCTCTTATAGTTATTTTTAAATCTGTTTTTAGTAAAGAAATAAAGAAAAATTTGTTTTTGTATTTTATTATATAGTTTTATATTGTTTTTTGTCTTCACTTTTAGAGAATATTCCTATAAAATAAAGAAATCTTTTTTGCTTTCTGTGCATTTTCTCTGCATTTCTATGTCTTTTCAATCAGTTTTTTCACTCTTTGTATTGCATTATAAAAACAGATCTTCTCATTTGAATTGAAACCTAAACTTGAATCTGGATTTCATTAGTGTTATTCTGTAAAGAATAATAAGAATAACAATAAAATATTCCTTATTTTCTTTGCCATTCCTTTGAATTGAATTCTTATTCTATGGCATCGTTTCCCATAAAAAAATACAACAAAAATATTTGACTATTCGTTGAAAACAATTCTTATTCCGATTCCGTATTTTTCATTTATAGCATACACTCTAAAAATGAACAGAATTTGCCTTTTATAATATGAATGATAGATATTTTTGCATTCAATTCCTCTTTTTTAGGTTAGATATCATTAATCTTTTTATGACTAAAAGAAACATAACATAAAAAACAAAACTTAAATATTTCATTGATTTTCATTCAATTTTTTATGAGAGCATGCATTACAATATAATACATTGTGTTTCATAGTATTCATGAATTTGATAGAAATCGTATCAAGAAAATAACATGACTGAATTGAAATATAGTGAAACAGTTGCTGTTTTCTCTGTCCAACAGTCAACTGTCCACTTGTATTAAGTCAATCGATGGCAACGCCACTAATACTGTAATTCTTGTGATATATATTTCGGTGAAAATTATATTTCTCTTTCATTTATTGACTTGTGATTCAACTATATATTGATATGAAACCAATATTTTGGTGTAAGAAAATACAGCACAGACTTGAATGGACAGCAATATTAGTGATACAGAATCCGTATCATAGATACTGTCTAAACGTTGTTGTAATCAAAAATGTGTTTATTTAGCATTTATTTTAGAGTTTCATTTTTTCTTTTCTTTTTCACATCACTACACGTTTGCAATCAAAACATAAAACTAAATAAAAAGAGATCCAAAGACAACAAGAGTAGACATAATAGAAACAATAGTTTTATGTAATGAAAGTGCTTTTTATTGGTATAACACTGTTTTGCTTTTTATATCATGAATGACTTTACATTAAATACCATATTTTATTCAGTTTTTCATTCTTGATAATATATCTCTCGCGTGAGATATCTAGTCAAACATATGAGTGAAAAATTACACTTTTGTTGCCGGTATTTGTGAATAAATTTGTTGTTATTTTTGAGATTCAGATTTATTTAGATTTACTCATCTCTCATCTCTATAGAGGGTTAAAATCTTTTGCTATTTTTATAAGAAATAGCACTAAATTATATAATAATTTTAAATTAAATTTATATACAATAATTTATTGATATATTACTACACATTTATCCAGAATTGTATATACAAACTTTTATTTTATTCATTCAGTAAAATACAAAACAAAATATGTCAATAGTATATCTACTATTATAAATCTTACATATTCTTAGATACGATATATTTTCATTTAAATGTAATTTTATATTCAAAGTATTTTGTGAGAAATGATTTTATGAATTAAAAATCGATTTCTGGAGAATATCTCTCCACTTATAATAGGCTTGAAATCCATGCGAAATAACTTTCCTTTTCTTATCCATACTTTGAAACGCCAGTTATTTCACTTAAAATATATATTATTATATTAAAGAATATTCTGTTAAACCATTTATAATAGCGAATGTTATTCCGTTGACTGAAAAGAAGTGATCAATGAAGTGAAATAATTTTTATGATTTATTTTTGCATCAAAAACAATTCATTAATGGATTATGAACTTATTAAATATTATGAAATTGTAATAAACTTTCTAAAAATTGACACAAAAATCTTATCTACAAAAGTATAAACATTTGAAAATCTTTACAAACAATTCTAATATACTTTTATTTATTGTTTTGTTTGCTTTACAAATGAGTACAAAAAAAGTTGAATAAAAAACTAAATTCAATTCTTTTAAATTAGATAAAAGAAAATCTCTGAAAAACTATTTGTTTTCAAAAAGAAGAAATATAATATAAAATTTAATTTCCTTTGAGAGAGAGAGAGTGAGTGAGAGAGAGAGAGAGAGAGACGAAAAACATTCATTTCTTTTGCTTTTAATGCATTTCATCCCAATTTCTGCAATTCATTTGTCTTTAATTTTATTTATTTTTCTATATTTTTGTTTTCATTTCTCATTTCTATCTGCAAACGAGTGACTCAAATGATTCTATTTCTTATAAAAATAGCAAAAGATTTTAACCCTCTAGAGAGAGAGAGAGAGAGAGAGAGAGAGATTTAATAATAACCAAAATTGGCAGTGATTTCATTGAATTCACACTACACTCACATATAGTGTACAAAAAAATACAACTTATTGTTTGTCTTTCATTATCTGTAAAAACGTATTCTTTATAACTATTTATTCACTATTATTAGGAAATACGATATTATTGTTAAAACGCCCTAAAAATTCACAAAACCTACAATACATACATTATACGATAAATATATAATACATTACATTAAATGGGGAGAGGGTTTGGATAGGGAGGCTGTGCTGTTTGGGAAAGGCATTGTTGAGTCTATTTGGTTGGTGTGTCTCGACTGTGAAATTTGAAGTCGTCTCTCGTGTGTATATATATTGTGTGAATGGTATGGAAAACACAACACATTTTTATTGTGCAAACAAATGGAAGTAAGCCTTCAGAATAGGATCACATAAACAGCCCGTAACTCAAACATAGTGTACATTCGGTACACATATCGCCACAACTATATTACAGTAAAGTTTCGCTATAATAAACACCAAATAATTTTCATTTGCTTTATCAAAGACCACCGCAAAAATTGTTTATATAAAAGCTTTTATTGATATAATATTCTATAAATAATTACATTATTATGAATTCTTTGAATAAAATATATACACACTTTCGCATAATAGCTATTATAGATTTCTGGTAAATTGTATTATATTTTGTTATGCATATATCGACTGTATATGTATATGTATATGTATATGTATATGTTCCCGGTCCTCTCATTCACAGTTATCGTGTCAGTCTATACACAACTTTAATATAAAAAAGTAGTGGAAAAAAGTGTCTGAATATTGATGCAAAAGGTGTTCACTTTCACACATTGTTTTCAATACAGAGTCACAAACACACGGCTCGCTCTCAGTCTCTATTTGGCCAACGATTCATAACTTATTGAAGAATATTCTGTCCCTCCCTTCCCTCCCTTCCCACTAGACTCGACCTTTCCGTCCAAATGTTGCGAATAAATGCTAATATTTGACAGTTTTTTGAAATGTAAATTCTATCCATTCATATCCACTGACCCTTCAATTCTCTGTCAAAACATTTATTTATAAATTATATAATTAAATACAAATTTTTATAATTTTGTATCTATAAAACTTAAGTAAGCAGGTTCATTTAAATTCACATGGAATGCCTACTCTACATTATCATCTTCCCATTTGATAGCTATTGAGGGATAACCTTATTTATAAATATCATATTAATTGTCTGTTTTGTTTGCCATGTAATGAGTTATGGAATGAAATGAATGCAAAACAATGTTTATGTTTGTCGTCTAATTTTTGTTGAATTTTAAATTTAATACTGACGTCTGAATAAAAAACAAAACATACAATTATTTAACAAGATTATAATCAATACTCCGAGTATGAGAATCACAATATGTTTTTGTTTAAAATTCATATTAACTCTCTATTTATGTTTGATTTGTGTCTCATATTTGAAGCTTAACTCAAATCTCATTTTCTCTCTAATACTGGTCTCTCATAAACTGAAAGAAAAACATATTTTTGCTATTTTTATATCTATATTCCAAATATGTTTTATGTTGTCATTTAGGATATTTGAGAGGATTTATATCAACACAACTATTCTTATGTATTCTGAGCTGTTTATATTGGCCTCACTTTTAATGAACACTATTTCACTGTATTATCAAAATAAGTTAACATTTTCAGGATATTTATATTTTTCAATATTAAAATTTTGTTGATTTTTATGCCGGATTTTGATGCTATTTTTCAAAGGTTTTGATTTTTGTTAAAAACTCGTGTTAAAAACAAAATTAAACAATAAATGAATTTGATTTATGTGATAGACCATTTCAACTTTTATAAATATTTTTAAAAATAATTGTATTAAATGATTTTATTTATACAGATTAGCGAATAAATCTGGAAATAATTAATAATTGAATTTTTGTAGTGTTAAGCATTTTGTTGACGACTTTTTATTTAATTTACGGAAAAATGTTTTCTAAAATTGGCTATCAGTTGAAGATCTTAAGAGTAGTAGAAAACAATCCCTTTTCAAAACAAACCAACTAATTATATGACTTACAAACCGATGTAATACTGATAAAACCTCAGCACAAATTCAATTATATGTGAAATCTTTGTTTTTTCCCTTCATTTAGTGTTTACCACAAAAATATTACTGAATTTCTTAAACAGATATTTTGTATATTTTTGTATATATTTTAAAGTTTTAGTGCATCTCTAATACACTCATTATTTTTCATACGTTTCGCAGAGTTTAGTATTTTGTGACTAAATCTACAATTTATGTCTTTTCACTATCACTTAGTGTAGAGACAATACACATAACTGTTTGGGAATCAAAATTTTAAGCTTAGAAGACATCTTAAATAATATTTTATGTTCCGCTCAGTCCTACAAATAAGACTTTAGGGGAGAGGGATGTCTGAAAAGTAAAGACTTAGAGATATAGAGTATAGAGTAGAATAAGTTATTATATGAAAGTTGGCTTTTGTCTAAAGAATGGGCAAAAATACTTATATAATTGTGTTGAGAGTAT
>CAJPVJ010001429.1:1922-16482 GCA_905397405.1 Oppiella nova | reverse complement strand
TCCGGAGCTAATGTGGAGTAAAGTGTGGCGACAGTGGATCCAAGCCTTAAGAGTGACTGAAACGACAGCATCCACTCGAGTCTGGTTTCGGCCAAAATCAAGACAATGTCTTTGGGTTTGATTCCGATGAACAGAAAGCCTTTGGAAATGAGATCGATTTTGGCGTCAATTTCTTCGCATCGGAACCACTTATAGTCACTTAACTTGACTTTCTTAAGCACCCGGCCGTCGGGCAGGCAGTGCTTCTCCTCATCTATGATCTCACGGCAACCAAAACTGTATTTCTGTGGGAATTGTTTGAGTATTTTGGAGAAGAGTTCCGGAAGAGTAGTGCACTCATCGACGAGAAAGGCTCTGAAATAGGCGTTTGAATTGACGCGAACCCACGGACTCGACCGCACACTCGGTATTAATTGTATGGCTTTTGTGGTCACAAACTTCTTTGGCATATAGTGTGGACTCCTTTGGGCACAGATTAGGAGCGCTTTAAAGGGAAGCATTTTATTACACAAACGTATCACTAATTTAAATGTTGTCTATTTATAAGCACTGATAGTATTGATGGAAAACTTTTACAGTAAAGATATCAGAGATGTTTTAAATGAAACGTTATACAGGTATAAGAATTGTGAAAAATGATATTTAAATAAATAAATAAATAATTCATTCATGAGACGTTGAGAATTGTTACAGCTTTTGAAGTAATACTAATATTGGGTTCATAATTGTCTAGTAATTCAATAATTATTAATTAATTTTACTGTTATACTGCATTAATACATACTGTAAGATACTGAACAGTATTTGGAAATGTATAGATTCAGACATTTATTCACAATTTGTAATAAAAGGTTTGTTATAAAAATTTAAATCTAATATAAATTTGAGAATAATTTCTAAAATATTAATAAAAGACAATTCATTACTAGGACTTCATTGCTGTTAAGCCTTCCTATGGTTTACAGTCTTGACCACAAAAGTAGACAAAATCGTTATGTTTGGTCGCAATTGAGTCCACGAACAGCTCGTTTGCAAATTAAGACAATCGACACAATTCATGGCGATCTCATGAAAGCCTTTGTAAAAGTGGCCAGGTATTCAGTCAATGCATGGGATATTGAAGAATGTATGGGCGACGGCTCCTACGAACAGCTCGTTTGCAAATTAAGACAATCGACACAATTCATGGCGATCTCATGAAAGCCTTTGTAAAAGTGGCCAGGTATTCAGTCAATGCATGGGATATTGAAGAATGTATGGGCGACGGCTCCGGATTTATTGTCGACAACTCTGGTCTCGTTATAAGCAATTGTCACGTCTCTGAAGACGATGATTATGTTGGGCTCTATTTGTATGTTAAAGATAATGCAGGTGTTGAGACCTGTTATGAGCCTGGTGATCTCTGTCACGGACGGGTGGTTTATGTAGAGCCCCACAACGACTTATCCTTCATTAGGATTTGTGTCAATTCTCAAACATACGATCCATTGGTGAACACTCCCATCACTTTCGCAGACTCTGAGCCAATAGTCGGTCAGCGAATAATGTCTGTCGGAAATCCTCCAGATATTGATAGCTCTGTCTGCGACGGTGTCGTCAGTACTTTGGATCGGAAGGGCTGCGACTTCTCCAATGGTTTTTACCAATACTACTATCTATTGTCTAATCCCGAGAACAAGAATGTCATTCACGCGAGTGATGTCTTCTTTGGATTCTCTGGAAGTCCTGTCGCCGATATGACTGGAAAAGTGATTGCCGTTCATTACGGGGGTTATGACGAGTGTACTAAAATAGCCACATCGGCACAGGTAGCAAAAGGTAATACAAAATAGTTGTATATTTAATTGACTTTCATATTTAGGTGATACTATAGTAATAAAATTATTTTATAAATACTAGAATTTATAATAAGGGGTAAACAGTTTGAAAGAGACGACCGATTAAAGAGATATCAATTTAATGATCAGAAAGTGCTGGCAATCGGTGTTCTTGAGTTCACGGATGAGATACGAAATTCATTTGAAGAACAAGTGGCACAGACACAGTTTGGTGACCATACAACCGGGGTCATTGTTTGGAACCTGTTGAAACCTAGTACTTATGAGTAGGCCCATATTTTTTATTTGAATTTATAACAGAAATATTTTTGAGTTAATTACTATTTATGGGATATAAAAGAAATGTTGTTTAGTTTCAATTAAATTTGAATTTTTAAAATAGGGATCAAATCAATAGATTTGATTTGATTCGAAGAGTCGATGAAATTGAAGTGAATTCTGTTCAGGACTTTAAGAATGCAATAAAAGGCAAGAATGAGATGACATTATCGGTGGTCAGAGACGGTGTCGATCACCAAATTGTTATCACTCGAGATGTGATCAGCTGTTCCTTCTTGAAGTGAATTCTGTTCAGGACTTTAAGAATGCAATAAAAGGCAAGAATGAGATGACATTATCGGTGGTCAGAGACGGTGTCGATCACCAAATTGTTATCACTCGAGATGTGATCAGCTGTTCCTTCGTATAAATTAATACTTCTTTTCATAACTCAATTCAATATATGAAATGAAAATTGTCATTAAAATTAGAAATTGTTATTTTTTGTGCACTTTATTAATTATAATAAAGATTCAGTTCAAGTGAAGGTGCCATTAAGTTTGTGTATTACCAGTATACTTTTATATTGAATTTCATAATATATTAAACATTAGTAATGGTAAAATTGTCAGTAATGAAACAATTAATTAACACCCGAGATATTAGAAATTACTACAAATTCAAAAAATAAATCATTGATCTCGCGTTTATTTCGTTTTTTCATAAAGCATATGAATATAATTTAGATTTTATAATTTATAACTACACAATAAATAATTCAAAATGTAAACATTTACTTAATTATAAAAATAGAAATACTAAAATTGATTATTAGTATAATAAACGAGAGACATATGGGAGTGAATTCTGACTATAAGTTATCAATGTTTATGGAAAAGACTACGACTACAGCTTCTATGTATACGACACATACTACCATGGTCATATGAACATGGATTGGTCGTGTAACATTGACCCGTGATGTCCGTAACCCATGCGATGTCCGTAACTAATGGGTTGTAACTGACATCTACCCGAATGGTTAAGCAGCACAATATAGTGATACTACATATGATCAGACAGAGAACCACCGCTATTAGGATACCGGCCATTAGAAATATGGTCTTGACACTATTGAACCCTTCATCCCAATGATCATCAATGCTATGATTGATATAGAAGTTACAAATTAGTTTATATGAATTAGATAATCATTATCAGATATAATTACAATTTGCCATGATTATTTGAATAATTATTCAACAGGAAAATTACTAAAGTTGTCACAACCATTTCGTATGTTATGGCTATTTGGACTTTAGAATCATTAATAGTATTACAAGTATTACAAAATTATAATTTCAAAATCTTTTTTCCCAAAGCATTTTATTATTCACGTTCTAATAAATTAAATTATTGTCAATAATTGTCAATAACTACAGTATCAATTCATAGATTATGAATCATAGTATTATTTACAAAAGATAAATTACTATTTATTATGTTGAAAAATTTGTTCAAATTATTGAAAACCGTTAACTCAATTGTAAATTCATTGAACACTTTGTTTGCATTTTCGTATAAATAGAGATCTAATTGAAGACAATATGTGTCCAAATCTATGCCATCACTTGTTTTGCTGCTTTGGATGCACTGACAAACAGAAAGGCAAACATAACAGTAAAAAGACAGTCATATATTCAGACAAACTCCTGGAGTCCACCGAAAGGGATGTCCCCAAAGCCGATGAGACCCCTCCGACACCAATAGTCACCAATAAATTAGTGAAACAACGGATCAGAGACGAGGAGAGGGAAGAGTATAGGTTTAGGTCGAGACTGCAGGCTATGGACGACACGCTCGACAATCACCGCATAAGACTGGAGGACAGGGATTATCTCGTGGAACCGTTGGAACCGATAGGCGTCGGAGTCTTCTCTAAAGTGTTTTCTGTGACCAAAAGCTCGAACCCGACGGCCATCGCGTGTAAAGCCATTCAAAACAAAGAGTTGTCTCAAAACACGAATCTCTCTCTCTCTCTCTCTCTCTCTCTCTCATTTAAAATTCGAGTTTATTATAACAAAAAAGAAATTTCTATTTATTTTTGTTATTTTTCCACTGAAAATTGAAAATAGTCCTCAATATTAAGTTATCACTAAACAAATAACACATTAAATTATATATATAAATTTTAAAACACATTTATAAATAAATTTATATTTCAGTTGAAATAAGTGCCCATAAATTGGTGCCTTAAATACCATTTATTTATTTTGAATTTACGACTAAATAAATCCACATTTTTGACATCAAATGTATAAATTATACGCAAAATACCTTTAATTTAAGTGCAATCCTATATTTAAATACATATCAATCGGCAATTGATATCATTTAGTAAATCGATCACTAATTAAAACTATATTAGCCCTTAAATTGAGACATTTAAATTTAGAGTAATATAAAAATAATTTATATAAAATATAACTTCACCACTAAATTAGTTGCCGACAAATATGAATAAATTGAAAAAAACTAATTACTATTAAATAGGTAGAAAACTTTTGAAACAAAAATATTATTTCAATTATAATAGGAATTCGTGAAAATTATAAATCAATTGAAATGTGAAGATTGAGATATGTTTTTGCGATAAGGATTGAGACATAAATAGTATTACTCTACTATTTTCAAGTTTAGTAAATTGGGACCACTTTATGCTTAACTTATTGTAGTGTACCGTATAATAAAATTCATGTCAATTAGAGCTACAAATTTAATACTAAAATATATTTCATGTAAACATTGAAAGGAATTTTGTTCATAAAAAGTGACACAAAATTTATTTTAATCGTAAATTATTTCAATTAGAGAGAGAGAGAGAGAGAGAGAGAGAGAGACTAATCCTTTAATCAAGATTTGTATAAAGTTTTTATGGTATTTATAATGAAGTTAATTGATAATAATTTTATTGTAGAAACCATTTAAATTAATATTAAAATTACTTTCGAAATTTTTAAAAAGGTATTATTTAAATTTTATTTAATTAATGATTTATTGATTATAAAAATTTTGTTTTTAATTCAATTATTGAAAGTCTTATATTTTAAGTATTTTTAACATAACTTCATTAACACTAAAAAGACAGATTACAAAATTGTTATCTATAAATGTCAAGATTTTGTGAAATATATGGGAAAATATTATTCATATTAAAAAAATTTCTTTTAAGTTATATAAGAAATATATTTTTAAAAAATATGGTTTTTATTTTAAAATCCATTTATTAAATAATTATCTATTCATCACAAAAATATTATTATAAAACTTTCTTACTATTTAATACATAATACTATTAACTAAATTAATGTGTTGTAAAAAATCATTAATTTTTCTTGAGATAAATGTGTATATTTTGAAACAATTTTTACATTAAATGTGTTTTAAATCATAATTTCTAAATCATCCATTTAACTATAGTTTTCACTAAAATAATTACAATAAAATACATTTATAAATATTGCATCAAATGTTTGCTAATATTATTAAACCATTAAAATTAGTGAACAATTGAAAGTTCATATTATATAACCGTTTAATAGCTAATCACACAAAACCTATTGTTCGCACAAAATTTAATACATTTTGCGGGCATTTATCACATATCATATGATTTTTGCGCAAACAAACTACCTAAACTCATTTTTAAAATTACTATTCAACGCAAAAAAAATTATGTGTTTATGAAATTCAAACAAAAACGAAAATCCTATGATTTATTGGAGAATATATTTTCGCTCATATATAATAAAAACGTTAAATATTTTGATTATTATCTGAGGCTTAAGATCAAGAAGTAAGACATTTGCAGGAAAATTATGCACAAAATACTCAAATGCTATTTAATCTAACATTTGGGTCAAGTTTATGACATATTAAGTGAGCCGTAGATGAGAGAGAGAGAGAGAGAGAGAGAGAGAGAGAGAGAGCATGATGTATTAGGCATGAAAAATAGTAGCAAGTAAAAGTGCATTCAAACCTTTATCAATGGACTGGCGATTATCATCATCATCGAGATGACTGTCCAAATCGTGAGCGCACTCCACATTTCTCGGCCAATCACACGTCTGTAGTTCGGACGAGAAGTATAGCCCTCCCGTACAGGTCTCGTGTAAGGCATCCCCAAAAACGCACACATAATACTTGGCGCACTCATTGTCATCCGGGTAGTAGCCAAACTGTTCCGGGCACTTGAACGTCCCATTCACGCCATTGTTTTTGTTATGAAACTTATTATTAACGCTATTACTATTGTTATGATAATTATTATGATGCGAGTCTACGCCGGCCTGGGAGGGCGCGATGAGTAGGTGCCTGTTCGTGGGTTCAGTGACATTGTCAGCGCCGACAGTAACTACTGTTCCACATATAAAATGAAGAATTTTTTTAGAAAAGTTATTTTTATTAAATTATTTATGCTTTTTTCAAATGTAGTTTTTGCTATTTTCAAAAGTTTTTTAATTAAATATGTTTTTATTCCCAAAATCCGATGTATTGATTAAAAATATATATTTTTTTTGTTTGATTTTATTAATGATTTTGTTTGGATATTTATTTATAACATTTTAGGGTATGGTTTGAAAATATTTTTGTTGATATTTCCTGTTAAATGAGTTTCACTTATAAATCAAATGAAAATCAATTTTTGGTGAAAAATTCAAATTAAATTTAAATGAGTTTTGCTTTTCATTATGTTTGTGCAATCAATGCATACATTATTTTTTATTCAGTACTTCAGTACTATTAGTTTCTTAATATCGATCACGATTTTTATATAATATGTAATCTATTAAATAATTTAAGAGAGAGAGAGAGAGAGAGAGAGAGTTATCTGTTAAACGCCTATCAATTAAATTCAAGATTGAATAAAAATTTAATTTAAAAACTTTTAACTTTCTCTCTCTCTCTCTCTCTCTCTCTCACACACACACACACACACAAACACATACATACACACAAATAATGTACTAATATATCAAAAGACAAACAATAGATTAATTTAAAAGTATAATAGCAAACATTCATTTTATTACTTCTGGACCACTGTATGTTTCACTGACACTACTGTATAATTGAACACTTAAATTATGTAAATAAAATAAATTTTTAATTAAACTGTGAAAATCTGGGAGCAAAACAAAAATAACCACGGTTTCAAATACTCAATTTAAATTAAATGTGATCAACAGGTAATTTATTATGGGTGCTAACCATAGCTTATTCATCCCATTGAAGTCTATAATATAATACAAATTATACACATAATAAGTTTTATTTGAATAACAAATACTAACACAAAAAACCTTTTATTTACCTGTTGAGCTAATTTTAACTTATATTTGACGTGACATTTGAATAGTTAGCTAATAATAAAACGCTTTCATTATATAAACCGTTAAAAGAGACGTTTTTCTTATTACGAAAGTTAAGGTCTCATTGTGTTTATGCCGTAACTGCACCGGTATTTCAATATTAAATTATATTTATTACTTTTTCAGACAACCATATAATAGCCATTAATATAAATAGCGATTCATTTGTAAATAACTTATGAAATATAATAAGATTTAAAATTAAAACTCAAATGGATTATCATTTGTACAATGAATTCAAGTATTAATAGTTGTTAAACTAAATTAACTTTTAAATAAATATAACTTAATTTAATATAATTATACATTTAGCATTTGATTTATTATAAAATGGTTATAAAAAGGTATTTTAAACCGCCTGTCCTTATGGTGGGCATAGATATAATAAATGATGACTCTTTAAGAAATCCTATTGAATATAATATGCTTTTTATTATTTATTTAACACTTTTCCTGAATTTTCTATCAAGTGTTTTGAGAGTCAAATCAAATATATTATTGATTATACTTTTCAAACTCATAAATACCCGATTTATTTATTTAGTATTAAAGGTTTTATTTGTCAAATTATTCAAAGTAAAATCGATCTGTATTTATTGTGTAATGTATTATTAATAAATATTTGAATATGAATTTAACTTTTAGATAGTTTAGATTTATTACACTTTCGATAGTTTAATTTGTACTGTATAATATCCTGGTTTATAATGGTTTTATATTTCTTTGAAATAAAACTATAAATTAATTAAAATATTTTTAATATTTTAAGATTTACTACATTTTAGTGAATTTATATATTTATAAAAATTCTTTAATTTTATTAAAAACTTTATATTTAAAATATAAAATGATACATTCATAACAAATGTAAAATTTGAATTACACATTAACCCTTTAATTATTTATCTAAACAAACAATTTAAAAATTTATGAAAATATTAGAAACATTTTCTTAAGTTTTAATTGAAAGTCACGACTCAAATTAAATGTTAGCCTGGGAACTCAAAACAAGTATACTGAAAATAACAAACAAAAAATATTCAAAAATGTAATGCCATAATACAAGTTAAGATAAAAACATAATTTTATGCATAAAATTCAATTTTAAAATCAATTTTTCACAGTCAGAGAAAAGTACCGCAAAATTATCCGTCAATCATACGGTTATTTTTAAACCCGTTTTTTCTATTAACTAACAATTTATCGAAACTTTAAAAAACATTATATATTTGTTTTGCAATAAATTTAAAGCCAATATAATATAAGCTTTAAATGATAGCCAATATATTTGGGTTCATTTGAAAAATTGTGAAAACTATTTATTATGGCAATCATTTCACGGTATTATTGTTTTCAACGGTAATAATGTGAAACTAAAAATAAAAGTGAAAATATATAGTTTTATGTCTTATATTTGTTTTAAAATGTATGAAAATAATATTTCTGTAAATCTAGGGTTATATTATGGGTCATGAGATGCTATTATCTAAACAATAAGTTTATATAATCTCAGTCTCAGTCTCAGTCTCTCTCTCTCTCTCTCTCTCTCTCTCTCGGCTCAGGTATTGTTAAGTAAAAAGTGTTTTATTTTTAAAAGAATAATAAAACACTTAAAACAAAAATGTTTATTTAACTGCAGAAAACTCCTAATAAACTAATCCATGCACTTATACTCTGGTTATATGAGTCTCTCTCCTCCCTATGACTGCAATTATCAGTGCTTTAAATCTGATTAAAATATATTACACAATAAGATAAACATAACTATATTTTGGAAGTTTTATATTATATTTTCTGAATTCAATTACAATTTTTTACGTTGTTTTTTATGTCAAATGATAACAAATACTGTTTTGTTTTATAATTGTTTTGCGATACGAATGAGACGGAAATACAAATCAAATAGAGAGAGAGAGAGAGAGAGAGTTATACATAAAAATTTTTAAGCAATTATTTGTGAAAGTTAGAAAATATCGTTTATGATTTTAATGTATTGAAAATTAATAGAAATTTCTTGAATTTATTTTATCGTTAGAGAGAGAGAGAGAGAGAGAGAGAGAGAGAGACTTCTCAATCAAATTCCTTACAACTATTATTCAATACAGAAAATGATTTTGTTTTCAAATTATTTATGATAAATATTTTAATGAAAAATCAGATTTAATATAATTTATAACTTAATTCACAAATTCATACCATTCATGCAATCAGTCATTCATAATATTATTACGAAAATTAAATTCATACTGAAATTTATTTAACAACACTTTTCAACACATATAATAAAATATGGGTTGAATACCAGTCCATCCCCACAAATACATGAATCCCTCAAAAATGTATTATTTGTATACGAATTATATGAATACGAAAATTAATGGATATAAAAATCATTTCAAATATTTTTTCCTTAATTTCATAATAATTTTTAGAAAATACTATTGTTTTCGTGGATATTATTCCTATATTTAATGAAATATAAAATAGGATTTTATTTTTTGTTACACAAAACGTATGCACAATATATTTCTCATGGATTTTATGCATTTGTTTTGTTATTATTTTGCATTTATGTGTAGTATATCTGAAATACAAATTATAAATACCATTGAAAACAATGTTATTTTTATGTAGTTTTATTTATTTATATATTTTTCGTAACTCTCGTTTTCATTAGATTTTTATTTTTTGTTGATTTACTTTTATATGTTTTTGTTTTATAAGCCTTTTATAATCATTTTGTTTTAGGTTTTGAATTAATATATTTTTTCAAATTGTTTTTTCATTTCAATTATTTATGTTATTTTTTATACGAAAAATATATATAATGAATGTTATATGCATTTCAAAGCAATTATAAAATTAATATTTTTTTATTCAAATTTATTTATTTATTTTCAGACATTATATTCAAATGAATTGATTTTTAAATATAATATAAACGTATGGAAAAAGTAATTTTCTTTTTTACATAACAAAAGTTTTATTCAAACTGTTTTTAATTAATCAAAACGTATTAAAAAAAGTTTTTTATTTTTACGTCTCGAGTCTTGTAATACAAATCTCAATGAAGATGAATAGCAATCAATACATAGGAAAACAAAACGTATATAAAAATTATGAAATCATTTGACATAACATTTACAATGGATTAGCATACGATATAGATTAGCATCATATTCAATCATTTTATGCTTGCTAATTAACTTTTAAAATGTGGTTCAATGAATGCACACAAGTCTCGAAACTATTGTAAAATATTTGTTCACAAGTTTTTCATAATAAATTGTATTTTTTAAATTTATTCATAAATAAAATCAGAGAGGGATAGGGAGGGAAAGGGAGACGGGATGCCAAACATCGATTAAAACCGTAACACATTGTGTATTGAAAGCCATTAGTGTATAATTTAATTCAAACATCACTCCTATGTATTGTAGAGTTGTATAAGTATTATAATCATAATATTTAAAGTATAATAATAATAATAATAATAATAATCTGCATAAGAGTTACGGTCAGCGAACTTAATGTTTATTACATAGTATTGTATATAAAATTATATATAACATTGTATTTCCAGTATGAGGTGTATAAACATGTTGATTATTTAAAAATAAAAACTGTAATAAACAATATTTAAAATTAGTGTATAGTTTTAGTTACTTGATATACTGTTTAGTGATCATACAAAACGTTATGTAACTAACAAAACTATTTTATTTGATCAAAATTGATTTTAGAATTAAAATTAAATAATATTTGAAATAATTAATTATATTGTAGTTCCTGACAACAGTTTATTTGTTTAATATTTATTTTGATATAAGTTTTAAAAACATTACCCATAACACTTACAAACAAATGAGTTTTATTTTTAACGAATTATAACTGTATTAATAGTATTGCTAATAGAAAATGACACACAATTGCATTTAAATACATATTTATACACAAATTAATTAATTACAACCCTTTCATAAGCAAATGTCTATTATAACGGATATATAAATAGCTGTATTGTTATTATGCGCAAAACTCGTAACAATTAATTGTCATTCATTGTAATGCATTGTTTTGCTAATCATTGCCTGTATTAAGCGATCAATCAAATGGTGATTAAACAGTAAAGTCTTGATCAATAACTTTGAGCTAAAATTAAAATACAAAACTCACAACAAAATCTAAAATTGATTTTCATGTTAAGCATAATTGACGAGAAGTTTATAAATAAGAAAGCAATATATTTATGGTTTGTTTACCGGGTTTTGAAAGTAAAACTCATCGGCAAACAAATTTAAATAAATATTTTCAACGCAAATAGATTCTTATGCTAATCAAATAAAACAACAAAAACCTCTTGTGTCACTAAATTTAATGATTATGATTGTGATACCAGTCCTACAAAAATAATACTGTACTTCAATAATAATAGCGGTGGAGGTTTCTGGAGGACTCCTAACTACTAATAATGTATTCACAAAACTTCTTATCATATATGATATACTAGTATATGGAGTGAATGGTGTGTATGTTATATAAATACTACGAGAGAGAGAGAGAGAGAGATAGATAGAGAGAGAGAGAGAGAGAGAGACTCATGAGGGGACTATACCTGCAAACCTGTATCAAAATAGTGAGTGACAGATAAAATTAATAACTAAACTAATTATATAGAAAATTATATTTCAAATAATAATAGATTTTTCACACAATATTAAAGTTAATAAGTTTTCCGAGAGAGAGAGAGAGAGAGAGACTCATGGGGGGACTATACCTGCAAACCTGTTCACCTACTTATGGTATGGCATTACATATTGCCTCTCATTTACCGTTAGAGGAGTTTGCGAGACACCAGAAAATCTTATAGCAAAACGTGTGCATAATTTCTCCTTTTCATCGCACAATCCCCAACACCAACCATACGAGTGAATACAGCCATTAAAATACTTTGATCCCATTCCTACCGGGCCGTTGTGTTCACATCAAACAGACCAAACTTATATATAACTTTCAGTACATGACTCAGTACTCCGACTATGAGTACTGAATCTGAGAAAAATCTTACGCTAACTGTCCGTATAATTCATTTGAAAAACTTTTTCTGAACAGTGTATTTGACTTTTTGTTTTGTTATATATTGTGTTCATTAAGTGAGTCTCACTATTCATTGTATTTGTATTATATGTGAAAGTTTTTTCACTAAAATAATAGTATGGTATAAGAATTGTGTGTGATCATTTAATGAATTACAAAACGTATGATTATAGCTATTTGTTTCACTTTTTCAAACAAGACTTATTGTCAGTGTGTTTATGAGTGAGAAATAAGAAAATAATTTTCTGATTCCGTGTGTTTTGTTAACTGTTTTAATAAGTTATATAAGTTTTTTGTTTGACCGGAAAAAAGTGATAGTATTTTTGTATGATTTTGTCATTCAATTATTCATAATAAAACTTTTATAAATAGATTTTTGTTCGTGTTGCATAATTGGCAGCTTTTAATAAACATTTCTAAACACATTCAATGTGTTTAAGTTTATTTATTTTTATTTAATAATGATATTTGTGTCGATTTTATGTGTTTAATATAAATATGTTTCTCAAGAAAGTCAGATATAAATTCAATATTAATTTATTAATGAAGCTTAACATAAATCTTATAGTTATTCAAATACTATGCTGTAGTTTGGGTAAGTTTATCGTTAATTTTAAAATAAATATTAATATAAAAATTTTATTTTTTAAATTCATTATGAAAATATTAATCATATTTTATCAAATTGAATTTTGAAATTTATTTATTCCCAAAATCTGATGTATTTATTAATTTCAATTAAGTTATTATTTTAACAAACTTTAAATGCTTTAATAATTTATCGTGATTTTACTTAATTATAAATAGAAAGTTATTTTAAAATTAATATAAAAATTGTAAAAAAATATCTATTGTCAAAATGTAGTCATTATAACTAATAGGCATTTAATTTCAATTAATGCTTTTGTCTGACACGGGCCGGGAGGTGGGGAACTGTAGTGTTTAAAAAATATATGTGAATTTGTTTCTAATTTTAAGTTTTAATTTCCTTCACTCTTATGATTAATCAGTAAATGAAATGAGATTTCATTTATTCATAGCATCGGAAAAATTGTTGTTATTTTTTCGTATAATTATTATAATCTTCTCGTTATATATAAAATTGAAAACACAATAGAAATTAAAATTATGGAAAAATAAATAAAAGATTTTTTTCTATACTAAACATATCACTCGTAAAGTCATTCATTACTATATTATTAATAGAAAAGTCAATGATTTTTGTTTGAATAACTCGTTAATTATAATCAATTATTAGGTATAATATTACTGTCAAAAGCCATGAGTTTTGTTTATTTATGTATTTTAATGAAAGCCGTGTATGTGTTGTAATAAATAGTGTGAATAATTAACAACAATTTTAATACTATATTAATAATGTGTAAAAATGTATAATAAGAGCATTAATTATTATTGTTGCGAATTGTAATACAAATAAAATCATAATTATGTATTTATACGAGTTTTAAAAACCTTAATCCAAATTACAATTCATATTATTATCGCAAACTTATGAGACCTTTAATTGCATTAAAAGTAATATTTATATATAAAAAAATAAAAAGTGAAAAATCTTCAGACTTGAAACCCTGGTTATAGACAGAAAAAATTTGTTCCCAATTAAACATTTCACAAGTTTTTAAAAGTTTATTTTATTTTTATTTCCACTTTATTTAAAAGTAAAGTGAAACATTTGTTTTAATTTTCTCTAACATTTAAATTAAAATAAATATAATTTATACTTGCCAAAATTTATTAAGTCTTAAAAATAACTCTCTCTCTCTCTCTCTCTCTCTCTCTCTCATCAATAAAAACAAAATTTAATTCAAAATTCATATGACATGAACTGAAACTAATTGAGACGATTAGCGAAACATTTGATCCCACAAGCGATGCATCGGAAAAATTATGAGTAAAATCTGTAATACATTTTGG
>CAJPVJ010001428.1:0-16485 GCA_905397405.1 Oppiella nova | reverse complement strand
GAGACAAAATATGAAATAATATAATATTTTAAAAATTATTTTCTATATCTCGATGAAAAATATTATAATGTGTGGTGTAAATATACAATATGTCCTATAATTTTCTATATACTAAAACTTTTATAATAAATTTTTATTTGTTTTAGTAAAATCCAAATAATTATGATACATTAATTTAATATTTTGTATTAAATACATTATAGAAAGCCCAAGTAAATAAGTTTTAAAAACTATTTTGTTTATTAATGTATATTTATATTAAATGTTAAAATAAATTATAAAAATATTCTATAACTTTAAGTACAGTATAATAAACCATATATTTCAATTTTACGGATGTATAATTTATTTATTAATATATAAGTTTTCAATAAAACTACAGTATTATAATATAAAGCTATTATAATTTATATATTTATTTTTTATTTGTATTTTATATTAATGTTATAATAATAAATTTTAGTGTAATATAATTGATTTTATTTCATAATTTCAAGCATAAATCATAAAGTTGACTAAATTTTGATTTTATTATTTAATATTATAATAAAATTATAATTAAATATACAAATATTTGTTGATCTTTAATATTTTTACGATATAAAGAGTAAGCCGGTTGTACAAATTGGTACAGGTTATTAATGTGTATTAATGAACTTAAACTAATATTATAATTATATTGACTATTGGGGATAAAAGTTAAGCATAAAAGTTAGTAGGACTACTTTATACTGTACCATAAATACTTTCTAATTTAAGTAAGTAACTTAATATAGTTATATAAAATATGATATATTCTCTGATCTTATAAAATATTTCTTAAAAATAAATATTGCTATAAGTTCTATAGTATAACATATATTAATGTACTGTAATTCTATAATTGGAAAAATTACCTGAAATTGTGTATATCTATCGAGAATAACTATATTAAGTTACTTACTTAAATTAGAAAGTATTTATGGTACAGTATAAAGTAGTCCTACTAACTTTTATGCTTAACTTTTATCCCCAATAGTCAATATAGTTATAATATTAGTTTAAGTTCATTAATACACATTAATAACCTGTACCAATTTGTACAACCGGCTTACTCTTTATATCGTTAAAAATATTAAAGATCAACAAATATTTGTATATTTAATTATAATTTTATTATAATATTAAATAATAAAATCAAAATTTAGTCAACTTTATGATTTATGCTTGAAATTATGAAATAAAATCAATTATATTACACTAAAATTTATTATTATAACATTAATATAAAATACAAATAAAAAATAAATATATAAATTATAATAGCTTTATATTATAATACTGTAGTTTTATTGAAAACTTATATATTAATAAATAAATTATACATCCGTAAAATTGAAATATATGGTTTATTATACTGTACTTAAAGTTATAGAATATTTTTATAATTTATTTTAACATTTAATATAAATATACATTAATAAACAAAATAGTTTTTAAAACTTATTTACTTGGGCTTTCTATAATGTATTTAATACAAAATATTAAATTAATGTATCATAATTATTTGGATTTTACTAAAACAAATAAAAATTTATTATAAAAGTTTTAGTATATAGAAAATTATAGGACATATTGTATATTTACACCACACATTATAATATTTTTCATCGAGATATAGAAAATAATTTTTAAAATATTATATTATTTCATATTTTGTCTCTTTAATGGCAACGTCTACTAATAAGACGATACCTATAACGGGGGTCACTATTTCAGTGTATGTTTACTGCAGTACTGCCCTCCACCCCCATTCCCCCTGGTAACTCTTCACGTGATTGCTCTGTATTAATAAATAAATTATACATCCGTAAAATTAAAATATATGGTTTATTATACTTGAAGTTATATAGTATTTAAGTAGATAGAATATTTTTATAATTTATTTTAACATTTATTATAAATATACATTAATAAATAAAATAGTTTTAAAAACTTATTCACTTGGGCTTTCTATAATGTATTTAATATAAAATATTAAATTATTGTGTCATAATTATTCGGATTTTACTAAAACAAATATAAATTTATTATAAAAGTTTTAGTATATAGAAAATTATAGGACATATTGTATATTTACACCACACATAATATTTTTCATCGAGATATAGAAAATAATTTTAAAAATATTATATTATTTCATATTTTGTCTCCATAACATTAAAAATATTTCATATATTTGATACAACAAAATCATAATATGCTTATTATACTTTAATAGGAAAAATAGACAAATAATTTTTAATGTAATAAAATATTTGTAATAATTTGTATATTTAAAAATAAGTATAGCATGAAAACATTTTGGTCGATATACTTTTGGCACATACAGTACTGTATATTGATTTGTCGTTTGTATAAAAATCACATTTAAATGACAGTTAAGTCATAGGACTTATCCGTGAGATCCAAAGGATCCGTATCTGAAGTGTCGTCAACCTCTTCATTGGCACCGACTGTGGGTTTCACGCGTAAGACCACCAATACTATCAAATCCATGATAAGGACTATGAGTATGATATCTGCGATCAAGAATACAATGTAGATCTCGAGGAATAAGTAGCTGACCACTTCCCAGCCCATCAACAGCACCACCAGTACACTCAAGTAGGCCACCCCCTTCACTTGAACGCCATACACACCGAACTGGTATAATACGAACAAACTGGCCCCTCTTATCATACACTCGTAACCAATTATCTTGTTGTTAACATTAGTGGTATTCATGTCCACCAGTGATAATTTGGCCAAAATTGTGTCCTCTGAAAACAATTTCATTTCATATATACTATATTTACTATTATATATATATATATGTATGTATATATATTGTATTTAAATTTATATATTAAAATATTTGAATAAATAAGTAATGTAGTTTATCAATTTTATAATGCAAAAGTGTGAACAAACAAATATAAACAAACCTGGATTAATCTCTTCATCGGCAGTATATTTACTGTTATAAGCAAACACTATCCCCTTATGAAGGGGTAATTTGCGTGAATTACTCATAACTGTGAAGCCAGTGATAAATAGTAGAAAACTGAACACTGATTTAATTGTGAGAAATACAATCAATGTGTTCTTAATACACGAAAAGTGATTCACTTTTAGTAGCTTCATCTTTACTGATTTTCATCACAGCATCCCTGTGCCTATCAGTATACTGTATAGATAACTACTTTATATATCGTTTCAAAGAATACCTGTGCGCATAGCCATTCAAATTATCGATTTACTGTATTTATCTCAAAATAACTTCACTTATAATACCTTATACCGTAATTCAATTTCATATAATGTATATTCATATTAAATTATTGTATTGCTAATACTTTAATAAAACAAAAATATTCAATAACTAATATTTAAGAATTATTCTAAAACTTAAAATGCACTTTATATATGATTTAAAATCAAGAATATATCATTAACTTGATTCTTGTTGCCTGATCAATTTAGATCATAATTCAAACTTCAATAATTACTTTTCAATTACAAATGATTGACTACACAAAAGCCAAATTTATAGCTCACAACAATTTAGTGCTTTTCTTTCTCAATTATAAATTTATCCCTGGGCAGTTTTATATGAAATGGTATAGTACTAACAGTTTCAATGTAAAAACACTATATTTTAACTGATATTACAATGTATATTCAGTAGTACTACTGTAAGTGTAACAGCATTCATTTTCAATAATAACTTTGTATTTCATATATAATTTCAATTATACATGATATGTCTAATTATCTAAAGTAGCTAATATTGGTGCTCATTACCACTAGTTTATAAGAATTATAATATTCTCTAATGAATAATAACTCTACTTTAATGAATAATAAATTCATTACTAAAAATACATGTTTACAGACTAATTCATTCGTAAGACAATTGAACAAAAATAAAACAATGACAAATGTATTCATTTATATGTACAGTACAATTCATTGTAGATAATAATATTAAAGTTCTGGGATTTTAAAATTATTTTTAGAATTAATAATTTAAATTCTACAGTATACAGTATAATATTTTTAAAGAATTTCATTTTATCTAACAAAGTAAGTGTACTGTAAAATGACAGGGTTTACTTTTTATTATTTCTATGGAATTTTAATCATTTTAAACATATTATTTTTAAAACAAATTCAAATTCTTTGAAACTGAATGCCTTAATTCGTCAGTAAAAATAGCATAAATACAGAAAATGGGAATTATTGTAGACATTTACCTGGACATTTTAATGTTTTTTGTGCAAATCCACATATTATGTGCATTTAAATATCATATTTCTTACTTAATAAATATTGATATATTAAATTAATGTTTACTTGGAATATATAATTGATTTTATATAAGCATCTTGTTTTTCAATTAAAGTATTACACTAAATATAATATGAATTTACATTTATATTCAAGTATATTCTTACTTAATCTTAAGTTTGAAAGATTTTCCGATTCTCAAGTGCCATATAATACTCAATATTCACATCAATTCTGTAAACATAAGCTGTTTTCTTGAATTGAATTTCATTAGTTTTAATGTTTTTGGGATCAAATTAAATGTAGGCTTTCTGTCTGTCGTTAATGAATCTATTGATAGTTTGTCTGTTCATTCATTTGAATGATTTGTGCATTTTATTTATTACTGTAAGGCTTTCATATATCAACAAATACTAGATTAGTGATTAAACCGTTTAAGTGTTTTTGAATAACTGCTAAAATGTTTTATATGTAATTTATAAATAAGGCGTGAATTACACAATCAAATATTAAATCATTTGAGGCTTATTTGACGGGCAATGTATGTCCATTAGTTTTTTCATTTATTTATTATTAGATAAAGCATCCTATGCAATTGTTTCCAAGAATCCACACAAATATCTAATTTAATTTGAAACTTCTATTAAACACATATTTTCTAAGAATTTCAATCATAAAGCAGAATTTAATAATAATTTCATTTATATTTCACCAAGCAACTGTGCACTCATTTTACTCATTTCACTGAATAGAACTCAAAAAATGAACAAGGTTAACATTTTAAACTTTTCAGATATCTATTAAAATAACTGTCCTAGGGCAGGTTAAAGTTTGCATTTTTAAATTGAATGGCAATATTCAATTTAAAAATGCAAACTTTAACCTGCCCTAGGACAGTTATTTTAATAGATATTTGAAAAGTTTAAAATGTTAACCTTGTTCATTTTTTGAGTTCTATTCAGTGAACTAATTAGATTCATACAATAACTTCTAGTATAGTCACAAGAAAATGCCTACCTTTCCTCCCGGTGCTCTGATTGAATAAAATATTTTATTAAAATAACTGTCCTAGGGCAGGTTAAAGTTTGCATTTTTAAATTGAATGGCAATATTCAATTTAAAAATGCAAACTTTAACCTGCCCTAGGACAGTTATTTTAATAGATATTTGAAAAGTTTAATGTTAAATGTTAAAGTGTTAAATGTTAACCTTGTTCATTTTTTGAGTTCTATTCAGTGAACTAATTAGATTCATACAATAACTTCTAGTATAGTCACAAGAAAATGCCTACCTTTCCTCCCGGTGCTCTGATTGAATAAAATATTTTTATATTTTATATTGATAGAGAATTAAATTATCTACATTTTCCATATCATAACTTTTTTAAATTCCTATTCTTGTTGATGATATAAATTGTTAAAAGTTTGATTTTTAGACATAACGGGCCTCCCAGGCCAATAATTATTGAGTTTTTGATAAAATAATTTTTGATGTATCTCCTACTTTTTTCAGCTCTTTCAAATGAGCTATCGTTTGCCAAGATGTGAATTGTAGTTTGTAAGATATAGAATATTTTAAATAAACTACCTGTGCCGAGCTACCGGTGCTTGAATCAACCTGTCTCTTCGGGAGCACATGTAAGACTTAAAACCATAGTTGGGGTTTAAATGGATTAAAAGTAAATCTTCTAGTTAAGAAATAATCAAATTATTACTGAAGCATGGGCATTGCGATTACTTTTTTCCGGATCCAATATTTAATTATTTAAAGTTTTTGGACGGGAGCGCCGGTATTCATTTTATGAGCACCGGTATTCATTTTATGAGCACCGGTATTCATTTTATGAGCACCGGTATTCATTTTATGAGCACCGGTATTCATTTTATGAGCACCGGTATTCATTTTATGAGCACCGCCAACATTCCGATTAAGTATTTAAAAACTTTTTACNGTATTCATTTTATGAGCACCGGTATTCATTTTATGAGCACCGGTATTCATTTTATGAGCACCGGTATTCATTTTATGAGCACCGGTATTCATTTTATGAGCACCGGTATTCATTTTATGAGCACCGGTATTCATTTTATGAGCACCGGTATTCATTTTATGAGCACCGCCAACATTCCGATTAAGTATTTAAAAACTTTTTACGATTAGTTTTACTTTTTATTCGCACATAAAAACAAGTAAAGGTTAACTCCAATTTGTATTACAGTACGTATAGGCCATGAAACATATTTTATAATCACTTGAAATACAATAAATACACAAATTATATGACATATTATATGATATAATCACAGAATTAGTCTAATCTCGCGATGTGTTCACCAGAATTGTGGCATTCGTTGAGACATGAGTTGAAATAGCATTGAATGCAATGTCTATACAATCCCTGTGTTGTGTCAATGCTGTCAACACTATTGATAACACTATTTATAACACTATTAATAATCGCTTTGAAAATCTGTTTTCAATTTGAATTACAATTAATTGAATTTAGTTTTCAATCACATTTACTGCTAATTAAGACACGCTTTAAGGCAATAAAAACCTTATAATTGACACTCAAATGCATTCAATTATATTTGAGAAGTGTTTTGACAATTGAAACCAACTTTTGTTTATAAACTCATTGAAAGCCCAATGGATAAGACATACGATGAAGAGTTGGATCAATGGTTGAGACAATTGAAGGCCAACACATCCGATGAGGAGTACATTCGTCTCAACTATAAGACACTGATTGAGACGATTGTGGACAGAGTGGTGACCATCGATGTGACCACCAATGGACAGCTGTTTGAACACATATTACACCAATTGATGATCACTTTGGACTACAATCGCAGACATCCATCGCCGCAAAGAAGTCACTGTTTGATCGGATCCGTCGACCGACTCCTCACATCCCAAGTGTTCATCGCATGTGATTCACAGCTCTTGTCCACCGATGGACTCAACGGACAAAACCTTTTGATGAAAAGCGTTAAATGTCTTCTGAAAGACAGCGATTGCCATAACTATAGCAACGAATCCATTGTTAGGATCACTGATAAACTGCTGAAGAGTTTGGACGCCATTAGAGAGCGATTGTCTGGTGTGGATGTGAACAACCATTCAGTGATTGCTTTGAATCACTTAATCCTTAACACAATTCGTTGTATTTATATATTAATCAATAATTTCAAGTTTAATGTATTGTCACTCGATTTGAACCAATTCTGTGGCCAACTCTTGGGTCAACTCAAGTGCTTCTCCTTCTATGGTATACCCGGTTATGATGTGTCGAAAGTCAAGAGTTCAGCCCTTTTTCCCTCACCTTTCGCTCAGTTTAATGGTATAACTCTTCACTTGTTTGTCACTTGAGTTCTTTGCTATAAGTCTTGTGTTTATCTCGATTAAGATCTGATGGACAACGGATCCAATGAAAGGAGTGGTTCCGTGAATAAGAAGAACAGACATAAGAAGAAGAATAAGAATGTCATTAAAAATGAAGACTTGGACGACGATAGCGATTGCGTGACTCTTCGCAAAGAGTCCTCTAATGTCAAAGTCATGACATCTGACTCGGAGTTCTCGTCCTCTGATTACGACTCCATCCAAGCCTTTGATGGCTTACGGATCCAGAGATCAATTGCCACCAAAATACGGCTCATATCTTACGAAAGCCTCTCAACGGCTGTCAATCTGTTCGACAAAAGAGTGATATTTGGCTTTTGGTCGTCATTTCTGCAGACATCGACTCCCGGGTCACTGCTTTGGTTCATAACACGCGAGACATCATTCAAAGTGCGGTTATCAGCGCTTAATTTCCTACACAAACTCCTAACGACTGGCAATCCATATGTCATGACTTTGGCCGACGAGACGTCCAGTAAATCCAAACAATTATCGTTCACAACATTGTCTCAATCATTGGCACAGATTGTGGCCGAAGTCCACAACGGAATGAATTCAATACTCTTTACGGAAACGAATTCAATTGTTTTGGTTCAGGCGTTCAAATGTCTATCACTTTTGGTGACTATCAGTCCCTACAAGAAACTTAAGACTGGATTATTAGTCAGTTTGTGTGACAAATCATTGCCTCTATTGACGCATAAAGACATTCAAATACAGAACTCGTGTCTGGCGTTGGCGGTGAAGGTCTTCGAATTGGATCCCTTTCCCGATGAGATGAAGGCGTGGATTGAGACAAATGATGGCATTAAAGCGATTAATAAAATAATTAGATTTTCTTGCGATTCAATATTGAGTTCGCAGTCAATACTACTTTGTGGCGAATCCTTAAGACTTTTAACAACTATATTGAAGCAAAAACCGATTATTGATTCACTTCTCAGTCGCAAAGAAGTGAACTTAAGTCTCGATCTACTCATGAGTCTGTCGCTCGAATGTCTTGAGATGAATATCTTTATAACAAATCTCGTCAATCAAAGTCTTTTCTGTAAATTTCTGTTTGTTTTGGGAACTAATCTCAAGAGAACCGGTGCTTCCGATACTCAGAACCAGAGAAGTTGGTGGACATCTGTGTTGAAGTCAAAACTAATAGACTTAGGCCTCAATGGTGTGGATCCAGCGATACCACAATCAACTCAATGTGTAATCATTGACTTAATTTCAACCATTAGTCCCGAAGTTTTTGAATTATTTGATGAAAAATTGAAGTTTCATTTGATTGCTATATTGATATCGATTGTGCGAAATGTGGACACAACTGCCGAAGACTTGAACTCACAATCGGCAGCCATTCGTTGTTTAGGTGTCTATCAGTTGTTTAAATCGATGACTGAAGACATAAACTATTTATTTGATGTCTCAATGCTTTCGATAGAGATTTTAGAAAGTTTTCGAGACCTGTATTACGCGAAAAAGTTGTCTCATTTGTTATTATATCAGAGTTCGTGGACTTTAGCCAACTTTTGTGATATTTTAAAGAAGTTTTATTTACACAACACTAATGAGATTACCATTGAGTTTATGCTGCGTCTGATTGAGTCTAATGTAAACTGTTTTGACTTACAGTTCACTAATACCATGCAATCGGAGAATATTAAGACTAATTTTGTGCGCTCTTCCGGAAGTGCTTTATATGTAATACTAAATCGACAACAAAGTCGTACATCACTCGAGACTAACACTAGATTTTGTAAACTTTTCAATGAATTGATTCACAAATTGATTCACACATTGAATGGGAGCAAGAATTTTAAACTCCAGTGGAATATATGTATTGCTTTCAGCTATTTGTTAGAATTGCAATTGTTTTTGCATTTATGTGAATGCACTACACATTTGCCTCAAATTAACACCGATTTAAGTGGTGATCGAAGTATTGATAGTAACTATCAGTTAATTGATTGTATTTGTGATACACTATTGAATTTAATGCAAACTTCACGCAACCATAAGGTCCAGTCATACGCTGTCTCTGCTATTTGTTCCGTAAATAGCGATCATTTTAATGACAAACAATTGAGTAGTTTATGGGTTTTAATCACTAATTTTATGATTCAAAATTTGTCATTAGTTCCCATCAATATAAGAGACAATTGGTTTGAAAAGTTTTGCGTTTCTATTAATAAACTAATTGTTAATTATTTTAATGCAAACATCAGAAGCGATGATAACATTAAGCATACGGTCGAGAATTTGGTGCAATTTTTACACAACGACTCAAACTTTATAAATCATAGTCAAGAAAGTCCTGAATTTGTCGGGACTTTGATTCAAAACTTAAATTCTTTGTAATATTTTTATAATTTATTTATCGATTAAATAACTTAATAAATACCAAATAATTATTTTTAAAATTTGTATTCATTGTAAAAAGTACTGTATTTTAATTTACAATATTTACATATTATGTCAGAATTTACATTGATGACATAACTTTGGACATTTTAGTCCAATTGGTTTTTATCTAATTTGATGTTTGGCTCCTCTAATGCCTTATTGAGTGAATTGTCATACTTTTCAAAGTCTTCGTACAGAGGATTCATACATTCATTACTGCATTGACTGACACGAAGTGATGAGTAGTCCGGCCTCTCGTAGTCCATATCATCGGTTTCATTGATCATTATGGATATGTTGGGCCTATTGTCCAGTTTTCGACGTCTTTTGATCACCAAATACAGCACAACCGCTACACTGACCCCTCCCACGAAGAATGAGCCAAACATTGCCATCACAATCACGAATAGACGACTCGATGACTTCGATGAATCCATTTGTGGGAAATTTATATAAAAAGGCATTTCCATTGAATTTGCTAATAATTTAAACCAGTACAAAGTTGTATTTTTCATCAGTTAGACCATGTCTTAAACTTACATTTTTTGACATCACACTTCTTCGATAGCGATCGATAGGGTTTACACAACTAAAACACTTTCGCAGAGATTCAAGCGTTTGAACGAAGAGTGCAAAGAGAATGTGATTCCCATCTCGAAAGGCATTGTCAAAGTGGACACTAAAGAGGAGACACTCGAGAAGGACAGTATGGATGTGTCGGAGGACAGTGAGGATAAAGAGGACGAGTCCGTCAATGAGGAGAAGCGCCAGAAGTTATTGCAAGTGGTGGCCAAACGGTTCAAAAAGCGTCGCCAACAGATCCAACTCACATCAGAGCCTAAGATATTTCGCTCGTATGGACACCAACACAGACATTCAAAGCAAAGTGATCCAGATATGAGTTGGAAGTCCAAAAGTACTGCCAAACTGGAGCTCGACTTAGATATCGATATCTATATGAGCGGTGATAGTGTCCAGTCCTCTGATATAAAAAGTGAATGAATTTCTATTATGAATCCCTACTTATAATTTGAGTATTATTTTTATTTTACTTTTATTTTATAAAACCTTTTTTAATTTCTGTTTAAATTTTAAAATATTTTCTAGAATTCAGTTATATTTGTTGAGGATAGAGTAATAATTTTTCTAAATATTATTGTACCAGTATGTTTTATTGTTTTTATTTCAATGTTT
Organism: Oppiella nova; assembly: GCA_905397405.1. Classification (NCBI taxonomy): domain Eukaryota; kingdom Metazoa; phylum Arthropoda; class Arachnida; order Sarcoptiformes; family Oppiidae; genus Oppiella; species Oppiella nova. Next base: position 5,178 of record CAJPVJ010001428.1, on the reverse strand, counting down.
GTTTTAAATCTGGTGTATGTATTAAAAACTGTGGTGTAGAATACATTATATTAAAATTATGATTACCACATATGAAAATATTTGTGTATAAAATTATTTGAAGAATTTTGTTTATAATAAAAGTGTCATTCAAATGCTATTTTAGAAACTTCAATAATAGGATTTATACAATGTAATAATAGCATAATTATATATATATAAACAATTCACTAAAAATAAACAGATATTTAAGTTCAACAAATTAATGCCACATAAATTATCTAATATATGCCATAAAATTATAATTGGTTTTAGAATTTATTTAATAAAATGTATAAATTCTTTATGACATACGACAGTCACTTACAAGTTAGATATTTTTGTTGTTGATTTGTATGTAAAAAATATATATATAATGGTATTCACAATGAAATCAATTTCCACATTTAATGAATGTTTGAGAAAATCTATAATTGCTATATTATCTGAAAATCAATGAGTTTTTAACTTGATCAATATTATGTACGAATATCAGGTGTGATGGCAAAGGGTTACATAACAATCATATACAGTACTTAGCATTGTATGCTCAATGAACCCGAACATTCAAACTTTAAAATTGTTGCTTCAATACGATAATAGGGTCTTTGAACGTAGGATTCTCTCTCATCTACCCGTCCCCTACAATCCATTCCCCTAATACGCGTCGAGAATTTGATTACACCTGTTATGATGTGTACTAATAACAAATGTATAGTTTAACTGTTATAAAGTACAGTTTACTTGTAAATACCTCATATAAAACCTAATTTGAATAAAACATCCATTTATTTCAAATCTCCTAAAATAACACATAATATAATACTTTCCTATTTTCATAATTGTCTGCCTTTTGTTTCACGTTTATATTTAAGTCTATATTCTGTATAATAAATACAATGATATCAGAAAGTTTTAAATAAGTTATAATTAAATGATTTATGAATTTCTTTGGGGTATTGTTTTCAACGCCAAAGTCTGGTGCCATTCATATATGTTTTTAATTTTATATGAGTCATTCAAATCATGCCTTATTCAACACATATTTTTACAATGAAAACAATGATTTAATTTAAATATACTCATTGTATTTCGTGTATTTTGTATAAAATATTAAAAGTTTTATATTGAGATTGTATGAATAAATTGTTTGAATTGATTTGAGAACCTGTTATTTCATAAATCTATTTTCATAAATAGTAATAATAAACAATATATTTAAAAAATAAAATATATAAAGACTTATTTTAGAAATATTTATTAAAACAAAATAAATATCTTTTGATTTATGAAATGCTGAGTAAATTACACGAAATAGAGTTCACTTATAATTGATTTTAATTTAAGACATTTGTGTCGATTATAATAGTTTATAAATTAATAACAAAAATATAATTTTATTATTTTTGTTTTGAGTTATTGTCAGACCTGACAGATACGCTTATATTAATATAGAATAATCAAGTTATTTGTAATGTTTATAGGAATAATATTAAAATTTTAATGTAATAAAAAATAAAACAAGGATATTTGTAAGTTTATTACAAATATTAATGAAACTCTTTTAATTGAAATACTGTAAATATAATCTCAATATTTTAAAAACTAATTCTGCTTGGATAAAAATAAGTTGTCAAATAATTATAGTAAATTATGTCATGAATTATAAGATAAGATAGAAGTTAATGCCTGGAGAGGGGAACGATACCCTCCTTTTCAAACTGTTGCCGGCGTTTAATATATCGGCCGTAAAAGACATCCAACTTTTTCTGAAAAGATATAAAATTATTTTAAAATTAAGAAAATACACATAAAATACAAACCAAATATTCTCGTCGATCAGTACAATCGGGCGACTCATTAGTGTATAGCATAAAGAAAATGATAAACATTTCGGCGATTAATGAAAACAATTTCGTTTCTCTTAATAAGTATTGCATTGAATTCTCGACTCTATCCGCGAACTCCTTTCCGTGTATTTCAATGGATTCATTCAAATAATGTGTTAAAAACATTTGAATCCATATGTCATGAGCGAGTGGCACATCCTGTCTGTCCAACCAATTGCTGGATCGGCCGAACTCATTGACAAAGAAGCCTAAATCGGAGCCCCGATAGAAGTGTCCGGAATACTCAAAATCGATGAGAATTACATTATTAGCACTTTTATCGTCTATTTTATTGTTCACTAATATATTTCCGGTGAATATATCGTTGTGTGAGTACACTATCGGAGACTTTATGGCTTCAATGCATTTATGGAGCCATTGGTTCTCCTCTTTGATATCACACTCAAGAAAATTCTTTGCGTTAATCTCTTTGAATATTTGATCCAAATTTGGTGTCCTTTTATAGATGCCGTCATAGAAGTCGTAAAATATCTTTTTGTAACGATTGAGGTCTCGAGCCGTCGGAACATTCAATGAATGAAATTTTGCTAATTTTTGGGCAAATTCTTTGACCAGAATTGGATTCTTTTGGTCTTCAATACTCATGTGATGACCCTTTTTGTGGTGAATATAAATAAATTATAGATAATATTACTATAAATAAATTGTAAATAAATAAGAAATAATATTATATAATAAAGACAATGAATACATGAATATATTCTCCAAGAATCCCTTCATCGAAAATTCCGTACACTTTTGGTCCCAAATTGTACTCCGAGGCCAATACGTTGATTATGGCATCTAGTAATCGTTCGCTACCTGGCTCACTTGACTTAACCCATTTGGGGCCATATAATCGTATGAATACATCCTTTGGTTCGTTACCATTCACTTGAATGTTGTCTTTTAGACGGCAATGAAATAATTGATTCGTAAATCCGCCGCTAATTCGGTTGATATCCAACCCATTGATGGTAATTGTCTTCCAAACGCCCTCTAAATATTTGGCACAAATGGTAAGACATTTATTGTCGATGTCTTCGGGTGTCTGTCCTCTGAATATTTCAGTCATTATTTTTCGTAACAATTATTGTTAATTATTAGAAAATATTAGAAATGTTATTGTATTTATATGCAGTCAATAATCTATTTGAGTACACTTTGCACTGATGGCACAGTTATCTTGATTGAATATAAAGGGCAGGTTTTATCAGTTGCTCAAGCATTTCATATTATAAATTTAATTTTTTATAAGATTATAACGATTATAAATTAATTTAACATTTAATTTCAAATAGTTTATATTACTCTACACTTTGAATGGGTTTAAAAATCTCAGAGTGATCATTCACTTTTTAAATCACACCTAAATCATTTCAATATAAATTAGCTTATCTATAAGTTTTATCTAATAATGTTAGAGTTCTTAAGTGCTACCGTTCCTTGAATGAGTACAATATACTGTATATATATATGATAAACAAATAGTTTTTGTTTAGTTCTTAAGTCATAGGATAAACTTTTAAAAATTATTTTTATATTGTATAAATATCAATATATTCAGTAATACTAGTAAAATACAATTAATTCATCTAAAAACAGAATAAAAATTTTAAAAATATATTGCTTATTTTTATAAAATATAATTAAGTTATAACTTATAATTAGTTTATTTTAAAAATAAAGAATTTTAATCTAATTAATAATAAACAATAATTATTTAGTATTGCTTATGCAATAAATTATTTAAAATTTTATTTATTATTTTTTACCAAAAGTTTATATTAACTATAAAAACATTGAATATTTAGTTGAAAATACAGGAATTAAAGCTAAACATCCCGGTTATGACATCAATGAATGTGTTAATCGCTTAATACTTAGGTATTAAATGGATTCACAATCGAAACAATTAATTGCAATCAGATATGAGAGTAAATCAATTAATATCCAAAGTATTGATAATTGTATCAATACATGAGATCAAAGGCGACTGCGGGTTACCAGCGATTCCCGACTTAACGAAATTAAGTCTATTTAAGAGTCGTATGCTTCTTTTGTGTCATTAATCGATACTTACGCTTCTAGGGTTGTCACTTGAGTAGCTTCCTTTCGTGTCTGTCACACAATTGGTGGCTACCTTACCTAGGGAAGGGGCTACGCCAGTCAGTAACAACTTATAATTAATGAATATTTAGTTTTGTAGCAATAATTTGATAAAACAAACGTATTTGAATATCGGTTTCTCTATCTTTCGCAAAATGACTTCGCTTATCTCTAGTGTCTTAACCCTTCTGTAGTCAGCAACATGTCTCTCTACGTTACCTTTGGCTCTGCTCACCGGTTTATAGTCAACAATAACATCAAATACACGGAATGTCCAAAAACCAAGTTCTTGTGGAATATCAATGGGAGCCAGAGTTGGACTTTTCATATCATTAGAGGATTTTATTTCAATTACTTCACACTTTTCATGAGAGGAGGCTTTCTATTGGAATACAGTAACGATAATAAACTTCAGTTGAGTGCCACTATGGAGGACGTGATCAGCTCCAAGAAGTGCCAAATGGAGCGCTTCCTACTTCTCAATGACTCGATTACTTACAAAATTGGTTTCATATGCGATAAGACGGAGCAGTTGATCGCCGCTCACGAGGGCATCGATGAGTCCATTGAGAAGATTGTGGTGTGTCGACTTCACTACCTGTAGAAATTGTATTGCTGGTGAAAGACACTGGAGTTTGAGATACATAACTCGCTAAGCACGCCAAGAGGGCTTTTCGGGGATTTGAGACAAGACAACCGAGCTCTCTTCTCATACACTGTCTTCACGTGTAGAGAAGGCTTTCATTTGAACGGAGACCAGAAGGTTAGGTGCAGTCCAGAGGGCATATGGCTTAACGACTTTCCTTTATGTAAACCCAATAAGTTCTGCAAAATACCAGCCCTTGATAGGGAAGATCCCAACCTATATGTCCAGTACAAGCATTTCTATGATGTGAATGGCACTCAATATGCAGTTCCCGACGATTTGGCCATTTATTCGTGTATTAATCACACAAATAATGGCACAAACATGAAAGTCATTGGACAGGTCAGCCGTATCTGTAAAGATGGCAAATGGACGGGTAGTCAACCCGTGTGTGATGTCAAAAAATGTAAGTTTAAGACATGGTCTAACTGATGAAAAATACAACTTTGTACTGGTTTAAATTATTAGCAAATTCAATGGAAATGCCTTTTTATATAAATTTCCCACAAATGGATT
>CAJPVJ010001427.1:0-16488 GCA_905397405.1 Oppiella nova | reverse complement strand
ATATATAGCCGAAACAAATGTATGAATCGGTGGTGAATATAGTGATTATATGGGCATACCTTCCATTGTGGTAGTGATGGCAATGGGTTCGCTATAGTCACTGAATCCGATCTCATTCTCCACTCTAACCCTAATGTCATATGCGGTGACCGGCGATAGATTGACAATCGTTACCGTATTGGACGTCGAGTGGATGAGCAACGCTTCGAACCATTGCTCTGTCGGTGCCAAACGTCGGGTGCCATTGGGGTTCCCAACGCGTGAATGTATGGATAGATAGAGAGATCAATCAATTAACTGGCGAACTGTCTAAACGTTATATAACAGCCCTACCCGCACACACATACACACAACTCTCACACTGTTTTAAGCGCCTATACATCCTATGAGATGCCATTGATATTCAATCATTTATGGCACCGACATATACAGGGACTCTCACTCACACACACATACACTAACAGCACATATACTCAACCAGAAAAAAGCGAAATTAATTTTGAATACAAAAAATTTATTCTCGATTTTTTGCTATCACTTTAGACGAGAGAATCGACTCATAGGCCTAAAGTCAACACAAAGAATATTCTATACCATTGTCTGAGAGATACAAAGAATATTATTATAAATATCGTTAGTAAAAGACAAAAAGCAAACTCTTTTGTCTCTTTCATAGTATTAAATAATAATATAACTTATTTTCTGCGAACCTATCGACAGAACTCTTCACTTAAGATATATTAGAGTTTTTTTAGTTAAAAGACATGTCTTTTGCTTTATTTATATAAAACTCTCAGTTTTGTGACCAGAGATGAGCAAAGGGGCAGTCATTTGTCTTAAATACATTAATTATAAATGAAAGTTAGCAAAAATTTGATTATTATTTTTTTTATAAAATATTCATAATCTAATAAAAAGTTATAAATTCCTATTTAGGCTGCAATAAAATTACTTGCAAAAATGCTTTCTCCCTTAAAACCATTAAACAGTATTTTTGACATTTTATCAGATTTGCTAATAAATGTTTTCAGTCTTATAAGGAATTATTGACGAGCTTTTTATTAATCCATTAAATAACGCAAAGTTTGTTGGCAATTTTTAATTGATATAAATTATTGATTGCAATCTCTATCGCAATATTAATCTCCCGTTTTTATTGTAACACATCTATCATTGCCTACCATTATATGCGTTGAACAATGTTTTTATAGTGTAATAATGGGTTCATTAGTGGTGAGACAGATAAATAGTAAGTGCAGCGAAAAAACGCCAGAATTATTGAGAAAATTATAATTAATATTCAAATCAATTCAAATTTTATTCATAATTTCGAGAGAGAGAGAGAGAGAGAGAGCATACAAGTGCTGATAAGAGCGACACTGAAATCGATTCAATAAATCTCCCATTTTTTGTTGTCATAAAATATTAGCCCAAAAATAGTTTTATCAAAATTTTTATAATTAAGCTCTTAGTCTATTATCTCGTATACATAGCGTATAATATAGCGAAATGAGGGGGCAGTCGATCACTACACATAACATTGATAATCGTGTGTTGTTTTTGTGATTTAAATAGAAATTTGAACAAAACTTCACGGCTGAGTTAATTTTTGAATAACATATTACGCACTCTATTATGTAATAAAATATTGAATTTTCATATATAAAACTTTTAGCACACATTTATATATAATTAATCAAAATATAAATATATTATAAATATATCTATGGCAAGAATTCATTTTTCCATTGTTTATATCTCCGCTTTTAATGCAAATATTTGACTAAATATTTATTTTTAAGGTTAAGAATATACTTTCTTTAATGCTATAAAAATTCTGTTTTATTGAGATTCTAATAAAACATCTCAAAAAATATATATATATAAAAATTATAAAATAAATTAATTTTTAAACTTTATAATAAAAACAATATTTACTAACTAAATATATTTTAAACGGCAACCAAATATTATGCTAACATAAACAAAATCAAAAAGTGTTTCAAAGCGATTAATTATAACACTACACTCTATTATACAAAATATTCTTTGTGTATAAAAAATATTGTATCAGTACTAAAACAGGAATCATTAAATTATAATACATAAAAGTCTAGAATCTAAATAACCAGCATTTTTATTATATAACAAATTACTTATAATATTTTTGATTTAATAGGTTTTATAGATTGACACAAAAGGGAAACACTTCACAACACACACCACAAACTCAAACAAAATATAAGCCCAAAAATTACCTGATTTTCGTTTGTATTGAATGCTGTGCTTAACGACAACACTATTCCCGAAATAGTTTAGAGTCCACGCGAGCGACAGAGACCGGGCGCCCACCTCAAGCCCGCGTAGTCCAGTGGGCGGGTCGGGCGGCTCCTGGACGGCCACATTGACGTCCTGATTGTCGCTGCCGTACTGATTGACGGCCAGACACGTGAAGACAGCCGTGTCGTCGCGCACGGAGTTATTGATCGCGATTTGGGACGACTTCTCGGTACCGCCCGTTTTGGTGAACTCCTCGCGCACCACATAACTAAAGATGTGATATTTGGTTGAATATTTAACATAGACATTTAATAACACACACATACCGGTCCACACTATTGAGCGGAACTCCGTTTTTAAGCCACTGTATGGTGAGGGGTGCGGTGCCGGCGCCGATACACTGGAACTGGACCTGAGAGGCCCGGCGCACAGTCACCTGTTTGGGCGCGACACTAATCTGCGGCACCGAATGGACAAACAGTTTGGCGCTCACCTCCAGGGGCCTCCCGACCCCATTAGAGGCGTCGCACACATACACGCCCTGATAGCCCACCTCCACCGCCCTGATGGACAGGGAGCCGTTCTCGAGCACATGTATCTGCGGACTACTTAATATGGACACGGCGTCAGAGCCGGTGGCTACCGGTCCACCACCACCACCACCACCGGTGCCCGACATTTGGGCGGACACTCTGATAAACTTCCATCGGGTGACCGGCTGTGGAAAGCCTGTCGACTGGCAGTCGAATAGCGCCGGCTGTCCAACGACGGCGTGCCGGTCGGCCGGTTTGACGATCCATTGGGGCGCCGCCCGCACAGCCATTATGGCAGTGAAGTTAGTGGACGACACGTCCGATGAGGCGACGCACGTGTAGTTCCCCTTATGATAGCGCGATATATTTGATATGATTAGCGATGATATGAATTCGTTGATCGACACGATCTGGAGGTCGGCATCGATTTGCGACAGAGGTTTGCCGTCTTTCAGCCATCGGATGGTTATCGGGGGCTCTGTTATTAATGGGTAGAGGTTGACAGGGTTCACGTTTAATTGTGTTTATAAAGGTAATTAATAATTAAATTAAACTAACTTAACCTAAATCAAGGATTTATAGTAGTACTAACTGTAAGAAATTTTATTGTATCTATTTTCATAAACTAGATTACAATATTTAGTTTTAATTACAGAATTGCCTAGCTGTTAATCGTTATTATAAATACAATTCTACCGGATGTTATAAAATATTTACTAAAATTTTGTAATTAAAAACTACAAGTCAGTAGAAAATATAATTATACTATAATTAGATGTTTGGCTATAATAAATATAGCCATAATTGTAAAATAAACACAATTAATATAATCACATCTCCAATTTCTCACAACAAATACCCTGATTATTGAATGTAAGCAAAACACACTCACCGCCCGATATGACTGAGCAAACGGCCGAACTTCTCATGCCTTCCTCCAAGTTGTCGGAGAACATGAACGGACTAATAGCCGGTGCAGCTGTCGGTGCCGTAATAAACAACGCTATTATACTAAGTGTTGCAGGAATTTGCAAACTACTGGATATATTTATTATTTTATCACTCATACGATTCTCATCGTTAAGAATATTCCCATATATTATTAACGGGGAACAACTTTTTTGTTTATTTATAAATTATATATCGATATAATGGGCAAAAATAGATCCGACACGAGATAACTATTCGCTGCGAGAATATTCTTTAAAATATATCCACTATTTATATATGGATTTGTCATTTAATATACAAAATTTTCAGGCGTTCAATAAGATACCAGTGCATAAGTAGACCGTATTTATTGATAAAGTATTTAACGAATAAATAAAAAGCAAATCTGTTTCACTAATAATATACAGAATGCACTGTTATTTTCTAGTGCTCGGCTTAATGGTGCCTAAAATAGACGGCTTTCCCTTTTACAGTAAATTCGTATATTTTGCGCCTAAAAATTACTGACATTAAAAATTGGGCTCAGAATTCATTTTAAAATAAGATGTTATCCTTGTAATACAGGGCATAACCATAGCCTGTCATAAATGGACCCCAAGTTTAAGACACTATGTAATCAATAATAATAATACAAATAATACGGGACTTACTATAAACCCAATAATCATCCTAAACTGTTCAGTTAATCGAGATAATCGTTTGACAAATAAATTTTTCAACAATAAAGTTAACTTGAATTCTAGTTTTATAAAGGTTAACTAATATTCATACTAAATATTGTAGAACTTATGTCAGAATATTCTTGAAATCGTATAAATATGTAATAAATAACTGAAACACTTCGTAGCCCTAGCAGTGACCCAAAGCTAATAAAAACAAATATGTTGAGTATTTATAGTGCAAAATGGGTTCACAAATAGCTTATGGATTCCTGTATTGAGTGATAGAGTGGACGGGAGGGGACAGACAGACAAACAGACAGACCGCTGACTCTCAGATGAAATGTTTGTTCCATTCGTTGGCCACTAAGCGATAGGACAACACATTTGTATACGTCTTCGTCAGTCCTGTAATGGACGGCAGGGGACAGACAGACAAACAGACAGACAGACCGCTGACTCTCAGATGAAATGTTTGTTCCATTCGTTGGCCACTAAGCGATAGGACAACACATTTGTATACGTCTTCGTCAGTCCTGTCGACGTGAGAGATAGTCAGCCGTCCAATGGATGGCTGAGAGTGTCTCTCATCCAAAGGCAAGCGTCGATTTCCTGTCAAACGGAGACCGGATATAGAGATAAACGCAAACACATGACGTTTTTTAATTCATTTCATGTATTGATTAATGCTTTCTATTTATTTGGAGACCTTTTATGTGCTAAAAAATAGACACAACTATACTGTAAGTAAAAGTGCAGTTTTGTGTGTGTGTGTGTGTGTGTGTGTAGAGAGAGAGAGAGAGAGAGAGAGAGAGAGATTCTGTAAAGAATATTCTGCAACAAAAGGGCTGCAAACTATCAAAAATATAACATCCAATTTGTATTGAATGAATTGAATTTTAACTTTAACTGCAACTTAAACACACGTCTAATCTAAAAGTAAAACTAAACTTAAATACACTTTCGCTTAATGGAATAAAACTCATTTATTTCAATGAGATAACCTGGGGCCTATTTCCAAAAAAGTATCAACACATTCATGTATAGAAAAAAAAGCTGTCGATTATAGTCAAGTACTCGACTTGTATTACTTGTACTCACTTTGAATACAGATTGTGTGAGCATTCAATTTGTCATAAAAACAAAAATTCAAGAACTTGTCCTTTTTTGTAACCTGGATGTATCATGGTAGTCTTTTTTGAATATCTTAAGGACACTAATCATACAATTTGTTATCTTGATGTTTGATTTATGGCAAATATGTATATAAAACAATATACCCTGTACAATATTATTTTATAGATTATTTGATGGGACATACCTTTTAGGAAGAAGACCTCTTCGATAGGATATTAATTTGTTATCTTGATGTTTGATTTATGGCAAATATGTATATAAAACAATATACCTTGTACAATATTATTTTATAGATTATTTGATGGGACATACCTTTTAGGAAGAAGACCTCTTCGATAGGATATCCAGAATAGGAACAGTTGATTGTCACCGAATGGCCTACGAGTGCGCTAACGTTTCCGATAGGCTTAATGTATAGCGAGCCCATTATATTGATGCGGGCCCTGTGAGCTACTGTTCCCCTCGAATTGCTGGCTATACACTGGAAGACGCCAGTTTCCTACAAAAACAATTATCACATCATGTTTGTATACATGAATACTATAGCAGGAGTTGACTGTATTTTACTAATAAAGCAAAATGCATTTCAATACAATACAACACTTAATGTAAATTTAAGTGAAAAACGATTTATGGAAAAGTATTACTGGAAAAAAGATTTGTAATCTTATGTGCGATTAATGGGCTAATGGTATGCCTTTTAAGTTACAATAATCACTCGCTAATAGGAATCTACACATTCAACGGAAAATTGGGGGGACAGGGGTTGCAAATTTCAATCAAAGGTAAATTTATTTCAAAATGTCTTTTATGTGTAAACTCTATATCCAGGGATAAAAAATTCAATAAACTTTTTGTGATAGTTCTCAGTATAATAGCCGTTCATAAACTGACTTATCGTTTAAGATATGCTTAAATCCGCAGTAAATGAAAAGTTTTGCCAAAATTTTTCACTCAATTTATAAATATATATATATTTTTTAAAGTGCTCTGCATTTATATAAATGTGTAGCAAAAAGTGTAGGGAAAGTGTTATTTTGTTTTTCAATAGATTTATTGATCTTTTGATCCCTCGATATAACAAAGAGAGTCCATAAAAATCCGTTTTCCCATCACTTTCTCGCACTTAACAAAAAATTGTTGGATAAGGGCTTTGGATGTAAAAGCAATTTATACGACACAAACACTGGGAGAGAGAGACTGACGGCACCCTAACCTCCATTCGCAATGAGCTGATGTTGAGCTGGGATACAGTGCCCACTCTATCGGCTTTGGCGTAGCTGTGAACCCGTGCCCTATGAATGCCCGATACGTCCATCTCATCCAACTTCCACTCAATCTGAGGCGGAGGTAGACCTACGGCCGCACACTTAAGCCCCAGATCGCTGTTACCCATCTTGATTTGCTCCGAGAATACTGTTGTGAATACCGGCGCTTTTTCTGTCATAAAAAATGATACCCAAAAATACATATCAATTATAGATAAAGCAATAAAATAAAACATAAAGAATATAACAAAGAAATTGAATGGAGATTTCAAAATGTGACAGTACACATGTTTTAATATAGACAATTTGCATTTAATACATGATTTAAAAGTTATTCATATGTAATAATGCTAAATAAAGATTCCAGCAAAATATAATTATTGCAATTCTTATGGAAAGTTAGATTTCTATGTTTGAAATCGTGATAAAGTAATATCTCTATCGAATCATAGATATATTGTACTATATATAGAAAATGGAGACAATTATTGGGAATCAATAGCCGGATAGTTATAAAGGGTAGCGAAAAAAATAAGTGCAACAAAAAAAGTTACACAATTTGTTAGGTTTGTTACAAATATTTTGCCAACAATTGGCTTCCGATATCTCATTTGACTCTCCAATCAGTGTTAGCCCACAAAAAATATAAGGGCATCGCATGGGAATCGGTGTAATAGACACTTAAAATAAAGCCAAACAATAACACTATAATAACACTGGAAATACCACCTCCTGAGAGAAATATCCGATTAAAACACAACACTATTACCAGTGTTTCGGTACATAAATCGATACCAGATATCAATACATGGCCTAAAATATGGCCATAATTTTCAACTCCATTATAGGCTATAATTTATGACTACTATCTCTAAGTCAGTGTCCATTTGGTTATCCCCTTCACTACACAAACAAATAAACAAAAAACAAATCCAAACCCCAAAACCAAACCCACGCCTAATGATGGGTATAAGTTAGACATCAATAACAATGAAAATCATACATACCTTCCATTGTGAGAACAGTAGCCGATTGTAGCCATTCCTCGTAGTCGGGGCCGGCCTTCAAGTGTATGAAACACTGTATGACTCCGGCGTCTGAGTAGCGGAACGAACGGATGTTAATCACAGTTTCGCTGATTTGTCTGATCCGGTGGTCCATCACTATTGGCCGCATATTTCGGAACCACTTGACGCCCGCTATTATGCTGTAGGCGCTGCTGGACGTGGGTATTGTGGACGCGGTGGGGGACTGGGAGGGCTCGATCACAGTTAGGTTACAGTTTAGGATAATGTCTTCGCCGAGACTGGGAGTCGATGACGAGGCAGATAAGTGGGCTGATAGTGAAGCTAACGGTGCGGCACAAAAGCGAGTGGACAGGCATTGGGGAGAGAGAGAGAGCATGAAAAACGAGTTAACAGAAGAGTTATTATTGTATAACACATAACACATAAGTCTAACTCAATTCGCTATCATATCATAGCGAAGAATATTCTGTATTCTGTGCCTTACTTTCGCTTATTATGTCATATGTTATCATTCATTAATCTATTCATTAGACCGTATATTAACTTATATTACGAACTAATGAATGAAATACAGGAGAGAGAGAGAGAGAGAGAGCTGTACTTACTTCTAACGATGACTTGTGTCTCGTATCTCTGTTCAGCTCTGGTAGTATTGGCCACACATATAAACCTTCCGCTATCCCTGTGCTGTGCGTTAGCTATTAATAGCATGTTTGGCGTAACTCTATAGCTGCCGGTGTCCGAAGTGGACAGACGTTTCATTGTAGCTGTCGATGAGGTGTCGGCGGAGGCGCTCACAGACGCGTAATACCATTCCAGTGTCGGTCGGGGCTGACCGTCGAATGAACAGTACAGGGCTACTGACTGGCCCTCGTTTACTACCAGTGCGTTCATGGGTGGGCTCAGGTTGTTTTTAAGGCCAGGGATCGAGTCGTGTCCTCTATCTGCATAGCAATCACACAATTATTATTTAATATAATATATTACATAAGTTAATGTATAAAGTTTAAACAAATATAATAAGTATAAATTCTTTATCATAAATACTGTATAATGAAAATACTTATAGATTTAAAATTCAATTAATATGCCATAAACAATATTTGCTAAAACTCTGATAAATACACATTAATATTGTCTAACAAAACATTTTTATATAAAACTGTATATAAATGACATAAACTTCTTTGTGTCAGTTTATGGACTCAATTATAGCGATCAGCAAAACGATAGACTGTTTTTAAAGTTAATTAAATTAAATTATTAGTCAAGACTTAAAAGCAAACTATCGATTCGCTGCTCAAAACGGCGAACACTTTAAACACACTTTTTTGTTGTTGTAGTGTCGGCTCCGGAGCTAAAAATGACAGCTAACTGTCCAATAAGTTATGTCACACCAGCTTATGGTACGGCACGTCTCAAAATATAATGGCATTTAAGAGTACAAACGTTTCAGACGTTATCCTCGTGGACAGTATATTAATTAAAATATATAACTTTATATGGAGTGAGGGTTTTGTTACAATGGATTGCTTTTGAAAAAACACTACAACTTTAAAAGAATTCAACTCTCGGTACAAATAACTATAATTCAAAATATATATTATAACTTATAAGCAAGAATTTAAAAATATTCTATACTTGCTTAAATAAGATTAATATTATTAACTAAACTATTTATATTTAATAAGGAATATCAACTAATTATTGTAAAATATAACTGATGAAATTTTATTATTTATAAAAACAAACTATGTATATTTAAATAAAACTAATAAATCAATGAAATAAAATAACTAATAATTTAACTAATAAATAACTATTTTAGTAATACATTAATTAACTTACCAATCAAAACAATTCGGGCCCATATGGTGCTGTCGGTGCGCTCACCGGTCAACCGGTTGGCCACTTGGCACCGGTATCTCCGTCTCACGTCATTGGAGTCGATGTTTGTAATGAGCAAATCGCCGGCCGATAGGATATAGTGTTTGGTTTGCAATGATTTGCCTGAAAAACAAACAAAAAGTTTTATATATTTAGCTAATATACTGCTATTTCCATAAACTATTTATTCTTGATATCAAAGCATACAGTCAATTGAAATGAGACACAAGAATATTCTCTAATTGCATGGAATTTATTAAATAAAATAAAACTCCATTCAATTCAATGGATTACTGAATAATGGCTCGCATTTACGCGCAGAATAAATACATTTTAATTAATTATATATGAAATTAACTAAAAGACTAATGAAAAACATTTGTATCGAATGGTATATAATTAATAGACTTGTGTATTAATACACTGGGTTTACACATAGGGATGGGTAGGTTTTGTGGGGGGAGGTTAAGTCAACTACTATTTGATTACCTAGTATAACACTAAATATCATATAATGCATCATCAAAAATAATTCATTAATTATTTTAATTCACATAAAATATGATTGAATTTAGTGGCAGGTGTTTGCGCACCATTTGTTGCCATACAAGTGCACACATATCAACACAAACACACACTTGCGGTCACCTCTGCCTATAGTGTACCCCATATTAGATAAATGTAATCAAATGGTAATTGAAGTCCAACACAAGAAAATGGTTGAGATATTTGTGCACCGCTTAAGCCATTTGACATCATTGGCAGACTTATAGCCATTAGGAATATGTGTGACTTATATATAGATATATTGAGTTCAAACTCTTTTAGACTCTCTCTCTCTCTCTCTCTCTCTCTCTCTCTCCCAGTCTAACAAATAACACTTCGATCTCAATGTGTGTAGTAATCGATAGACAAAAAAGAAAAACGAGAAAATAAAAAGCGAAAGAAAAAACTAAACTAAAAATCTAATGTATATTCAAAGCATACATTTTTGATGATAAAAAATTTTGTGAATCCGATTTAGAAATATCGCAAAATTAATGTTTTATAAATCTGTGATATATATTATACAGAAACTTTAAAAGTTAAACAAGAAACATTACAAACATTGTAACATATTAAGCATTCACTTATTTTGTTATTAATTTGCTGCTATTAATGCAAATTACATGTCTCAACAATTTATACTACTGTTACTATTACTCTACCTAATAGTATGGGGAAAGGGTTGTGGAACTCTACCCCAAAAACTTCACATTCAAGTCTTGGTTAAGATTCCAATCTATGCTTCGCTACAAAAATATATTCATTAGTTTTTTTCCTCTATAGTTGTGCCCAGAATTGTATACTAGAAAAGTGATAGTATTGGAGAGAGAGAGAGTGAGTGAGAGCATGAGATTCTAATCTATCGTTTTCTCCATCAGTAATAATGTTGTGCACCGAAAGCCAACATCTCATTAGCGTTACCTTTGATGCGAGTCTATGGCATGTATTTTGGCAGCGAATAAGATATAGATTTATAAATACCAGGGATATTGAACGCACATACCATGTCTCAAGCAATCATGGGTATACCGTCTTAACATGATTAGCAAACATATTAATTATAGTTAAATAAATAGCTTAAAATGTAAAAGTTAATTGCTTTACAGCAGCCTAAATAATTAATGTATAAGAATGTTAAGTTGTTTCTATTTTGTAAATCTTATTATAGAAATATATTGTTATTTATAAAAATAATATTAATTCGCAGACTACTAGCCCCACACCCCCTTAACACCGATGATCACCACTGGGTTTTGGTAGCCATAAGACAAATCTTAAGAGCAACCGATGGCTAACTATCTTATTATAGCTGTACTAAATATAATAATCTGCTCAACAAAATAAAACTACACTCTTATGCCATACACTATTGGGTATCGAATGTCAAATTAGTCCCTAAAATGACAGTCAATTTATCCGACAGACAGACGGGAAAAGTATGGCTACTAATGGCAGATATTCAGACAGACAACCCCTTTGACCGACAATTTATTAATAGTAACAAATTGCCAAATATTTCTTATATAAAAATATTTTTCTTGAAATATATATCATATTAATTTTAGTTGGAAATAATCAGAATATTCTGTTTCATAAGAATTATTGTTGTAATAATACTTGTTTTACAAAATTTAAATATTTTAATTTAAAATATAATAATAACTAGGATTTCAGTTGTTTACCATTTAATCGAAACATGTGCTAAAACTTTGAACAAAAAATTATCTCATTTGTGTCGCAAACATTTTTATGTTTGTGGAAAATTATCATTACATAGAATCTTATGGACACAATAGTAATATAATTGTTAATTATCAAATAATAAAACAAATATTTTAAATACCTAGTCTGCAATTTTGATGTACGGAATTCCTTAAGGAATTTTGCTAAGAATTTAATCCCTGCTTATTTTTCACACACACCTCTGGCTACACATGATTCTCATGAATATTTTAAAACTTAAAACCAAGAGTTTTATATCAGAAAATACATTTAAAACAGTTATATAAAAGTGTATTTCGTTTAATGTATTCAGAAAATAAAAGACAAGAATTTTATCCAACCGACAAAAATGAATACAATTTCTGAATATTATATGAGAAATAAAAATATTTTTATAATTTTGATTATCTAAGGGAACATTTTAATTAAAATATTTTCATTCAACATATAGCTAAATAATTTTAGAATATTACTAAAAATACTCAATACATCATTATAAATGTACACAATATTATGCAAAATTTATTTTTAACAATCAATAACTTTTGAGTTCATAAACCCTTAATAAGTATTAATGAAAACTAATCAATAATTCATTACAAAAAATAAAAAATAAATTTTAATGAATTATTATATATAAAATATAATAATAAAACAGTTTTGGTACAGATATTTTTTTTATAATCCTTAACACATACAGTACACTAATATTATATGGATTAAAATATTTTTTATTTCCCCATTAAATTCAATGCATTAAAGACCAAATTAATGAGTTTACTTTTTTTCTACACTACAGAATATTCTGTATAAACGTATATCTCGTCTACTGTGTACTTTATATATAGAGATATATTACTACACAATACAAGTGAATTACAGAGAGTTATACCCGGAATATACAGTATATATATATTTCTATCTATATATATATATACTAAATATATATATTTGATGTGCTTTTTGGGGTTCGTTAGGCACACAACTCGTATCCAATGCCTCATTACTCGTTAGTTAATAAAATATTTGATACGCTTTTTTCACATCAAAAAACGACTCCTAGTTTTACTGCACATTTGCTTTCGCTGTCAATAAATTGCTTTTCAAACAGAGTTTACAACAAAAAATATATATAAGTTATAAAAGTCTGAGAAAATTCAATATTCTATGCATTCTTTGCTAATATACTGTATAACAAAGATATACACAGACTGTGTGTATGAAAAGTAAGTTTTTCAATGTATACTCGATATACAAAAGCTGATTATGGGTGTAGCCAAGGGTTGTCCCATACAGTCAAATAGTGGTCGCCTATTATGTGGCGTACATTCGCCCCTTAGTTATGTATTTGACATTTAAATAGCCGACAAACTTGTGGTTTGGTATGTTATACAGTATATACTGTACAGTACTGTAATACTGTTCAATAAGTATAGCTTGAGATGAAATTGATAAAAACACAATACAATACAGCAATAGAGTATACATTATTACATGCAGTATTAATAGAATATTCTGTATTATCGAAATTCAATTAAAACTTTCAATACAAATAAAATTGATTAAAACTAAAATCAATTATTATTTTCAAAAGAATTCTCAACTCAATTGCAATAAGAATTTAACAAAAAACTAAAACTCATATTAATATATACAGTACATTGAAAATCTATAAATATAACACCTTTTTCAACATATTCATACGAATATTAACACTTATTACACAATTCAATGGTTTTTATCCTTTGGTTACCCCCATAAACCCGAATGATGAGTATATATATATAAATATGTATCGATTGGCGTCTTATATATCGAAAAAAGCTTTGTTTTAATACATAAAAGAGGAGAAAAAAGTTTTAGTCACGGCTTTCAGTCTTACGATACAAAACAAATCTATGGGAGAAAAACATCGGTTCCGATCAATTGAAAGCACAGTCTTTGTCGCCGTTTTATGTTTTGCACTCATTTTACACACCGTTTTGTATACATTTTTAGCAAATTTTTCTTTATTTTGAAATATGAATCAATGTGTGTGTGTGTGAGTGAGTGTGTGGTGTGTGTGTGTGTGTGTGAGAGAGAGAGAGAGAGAGAGAGAGAGAGTATTGTTTAATATGAACACATATGCACTTATATAACTCAAACATAAACATTAAAATAAATTATGATTTTGCAGAAAATGTGTCGAAAATAATGTAAAATATTTTTTTCATACAAATGACTTAAAATATACACATATTTTTGTAATAAATCCTCACATTTAATGCAAAACATACATAAATTCATTCATAATTTTATTGAACACTATTGGTTACAAAAAAAACAGTGATTTTGTTTGAATGATTTGAATGCATATCAAAGTTGTAAAGAAATATAGTATTCAATAATATTTATTAATTCATAAATTTATTGCCTCAAAACACATTTAAATCTAATATATATGGCATAAATTTTTATACAAACTTTTTTATTTAATGATTGATAGACTTATCAAAACATATTAATATTGTATTCACTTTAAAATTACAAAATTCATCAGAAAGTGTCATAAATAATATATAACACAATATATCCACGCATAACAACACTACATACAATTGTATAATATAAATAAATGTATATCCCACTTGTTATGCATATAATTTGTAATTAAAACATCATTTCTCTCTTTTTGCTAATTATATCTAAACATTTAAATTAATTAATTGTATAAAAATGAATATAATTGGAAATATACGAATTGAAAAATCATTGACATTATAAATTCCTTAGTGAATGCTTTATTACAACTAATTTGTTCAAAAATTAAATACAATTATTTCCTAAGAATCTATATATTATACACATTAAACAGATACTAAACTAGTGTTAATAATATTTCAAAATTAATTATAAAATTCTCGACTAATAAATAACACCAAAAAAGCATAAAATTGTCGCTCAATGAGAAAATAATTGACAGTAAAAAAGACTATTAAATTACTTTTCATAGCAATGCTAACTGAAAATGTCTATAAATATATATTTCTACATAAAATTTATATCCGACTTATTTATAGCATTAAAATTTGTGCACAATTTGAGATATTTAATCAATAAATGCATACATTATAACATATATAATATAATATGCCGTTATTCACATCTATTTCTGGTCTATTTATTTAAATTCTTGTCAAACATATACTTTAAATACGGACTTATATTTATTATAACTACGAATGCAATAAAAAAGCGCTAAATATGTATTCACTGTTAAAATAAAAATTCAACACTTTTTTTCGTTTTGTGAGTCTCTTATCATTTATAATATATGAGTATTTTTTTACTATTTTTACTCAACATAAAAAATTTTGCTTAAAAATATTTCGCATACTACTTACTGTAATTTTTGGTCCCAAAGTGTTATCGTATATCACATACACATTCCCCATTCAATTAATATTGAGTGCAATAATATTTCCGTGCTTTTTAAATACAAACATAGGGTATGTATAGTGTACAGTTTATATTATAAACTTTATAATAATGTATATTATAACCAGGGAACTCGTTATATAAACCAACTATTCATTAGCGGCACTCAATGATGAAAAGATATGCAAATTATAGCCTTAGCTATAGATTATTGATTATGTATTCATAAATGTGTAGTAATTATAAACAGTATATAAATTTATATTTGCTATTCAAATACGTTATGAGATGACAACAAGAATATTCAATAGACCTATCATTACATACACAGTACACCTAATGTAACGATGAGTGAAAATCAACACATTTTTTGTTGAACAGAATATAAGGGCTGCCAAACATGACTAGCTTTACATTACTGATATAGAGATACCATTACGGTATGCATACTCTTCCCATCAGTGGTATAGCAAAGTATACGCAAAATATTCTTAAAAATTTTCAATTTTAAAATTTTTGTATCACTCCATACGATATACCCATATGAATATCGGACGCAAATCACTGCAATACCAGCCCCGTTAGCCTAATTTGTTATGAATCTATAACTCATATGTCGCGCAAAATGTGTGTATTTTTATTATTAAATATACCGACAGTTATATACTGTATCTGAAAGCCTTTTGCACATTAATAAGAGCCCAGTTGTGTGAGTGAGTGAGAGAGAGAGAGAGAGAGAGAGAGAGAGCACATGTATGGGAAAACTTGTGTCGGAATCGATTTTTTAGTGCGGAATGGATTTGAGTGCACCGACACTTTCACTCCTTACTACTGTCTGTGCACTCATACACACTCTGACTGACAGTGTTTTAAATGTCATATCCTCTATACTACTCATACATATATGTACTGACAGTTTACTATATTCTCTTATATACATTCTCTAACATCAAGAATATTCTGTTTCACAAAAGTGTATTTTGTTTATCAATTAGGAGTTATAATATACTGTATGTTAGACTAAAACATTTTTGAACAAAAAGCTTTCAAATACCATATA
>CAJPVJ010001425.1:0-16507 GCA_905397405.1 Oppiella nova | reverse complement strand
GGTGGCCATATATAACGCCGATCTGAATCCCAAACTGTCGCAGCTATACATAGACTCTATAGATAAGGAATACCTGCGGCTAACGGAATACCCCGATAACGCCAGCGCTTTTGAGTCGGTGGTTAAGGGCAAGAACTACCTCTCTATTAATTTTGCCGAGAATTTCTCCGATTCCTTTGAGACCCGGCTTACTGACGTATTTGACTTGAGTGACCTGGAGGTCAATGACAGTTTGATCAAGATCTATATTGATTTCTCAGGTACAGTACAGGGATAAAAACATACAAAAATAAATATACGGCACTACAAAATATAAAAACTGTAAATGGACAATTTATATGTACTTCACCTCCAGATGCCGCTATCGGCGCCTTTCTGGTCAAATACTTGGTGCAGGCGTTTGGCACGTTTCTGGACAGATTGAGCTCAATAATGGGGGGTCGGGACCTGTATCGGGTGCTGTCACCCCTGCAAATACAGGAAGCCGTGTACGGGGACACCAACCTGGACATCACCAACCACTTTGGCCCCTCCATTATGATAGTGATCGCGCAGATCCTACCGATGGTCATATCGGCCTTTCAGATCGTCACCGACCGCAAGAACAGTAGCTTCGAGAGGGTGTTCGTGGCGGGGGTTAAACCCATCGAGTATTTCATCGCTCATATGGTCGAGAATTTTATGCAGTGCCTCACCCTGGTCGTTTTGTGTATGACCGTTTCATACGGGGTGTTTTCGGCCACTCAATTGGGCAGTTATGTGGAGATTTTTATCATGCTCCTTTTGCAAGGTGTTTTAGGCATGTCCATTGGGCTCATGGGTGCGCTCATATTGGCCGATGAGGTGTCTGTAGCGGTACGGTAGCACAGAATACTAAATATCTAACTTGTTTAATTTTAATCAAAATTGTTATATGATAATAGGTAAGCATTTCTGGTCTAATGCTTCCCCTATGGATAATGTCTGGCGTGTTGTGGCCACTGGAGGCTATCCCCACGTACTTCCGATACATATCTAATTTAAGTCCCATAACCATACCATTGGATTCATTACGTTCGGTGATACTAAGGGGCTGGACGTTCACTAAACCCCAAGTTTTCATGGGATACGTGATTAGCGGCGGTTATGCCCTTATAATTAGTGTTTTTAATATAATTTTGTTTCAGATATTTACGGACAAAGCATTTTCAGTAAATCTTTGGAATTTATAAAAATACAATAAATAAAAAGTTTTTTTTATAAGTGTACTAGTAATGCTAGTACTTATAAGGTAAAATTACAATAATGAATTACGGTATAATTATTTAATTGATTAATAAGTATAATGCCGTAAAATATTATAAAACACTTTCAATTTTGAAACTACACTGAAATATACTGTTTGTACTTAAGGAAATAATTTATTTAAAATTACTTTATTTTTAATTTATATTATTTGTCAAGTATTGCTGTTTGTTTGCGCAGATTTGTCACCAAAGTAAGGTGTTGAATATTTATAGTTTTTACATGTTTTTGTTATTTTAAAACTTATTACAAATAAATTATAAAAATATGACACATTTAACAAATTTTATGCGAATAAGGTTGCCCCATAATTTATATTTTTAATAATTACTTTTAAAGTATAACTTATAAATTACACATTATTTATAAAAATATTGTGTGAAATTAATAAATTCATCCAAATATAGAAAATAATAAGAAATAAAGTAGTCACTAATATTACAATAAGATTTTAGTGAATTATAACACAATTACTAACTTAATTCAAAAATAATTTATTATTTAAAACTTATTGAATAATCATTGCTTACTGTAAAATGGGATAAACTTTTTGATTATAATGTTTTGGAAAATAGGTTTATTGAATATTCAAAACTGGTTTATTGCCTCTCTCTCTCTCTCTCTCTCTCTCTCTCACACACTCACTCACTCACTCACTCACATTCACTTATACATAAATAAAAATTTTATTATTCTTTTTTTGTGTAAACTTTTATCCTTAATACTAATGACTTACTTGTTATGTAACAAAATCTAAACTCATTCCTAAGAGGTTTCAAACAGTTTTAGTGATAAAACATTTGCTACAAATAAATGTTTACAAATTAATTAATAAAATGATTATTTTTAATATTGCTTATCAAACACTCTGATATTAACTATTCACCGTGTTAACAACTTTTAAAATGCAAAGCTTATCTTATACGAGAAAATGCGATGATTTTGTTGATGATAATCATAATCGAGTTAAAGCTTATAATGATTGTAATGACAATTCATTAGCAGTGAGTGTAAGGGATGTTGTGTTTGATTATAGAAATAATGTGTCAATACTTAACAAACTATCGACACAAATACCAAAAGGTTAGTCTATTTAAGTCATTTTATTTAAATATTAGTATTGTTTGATCATTAACTAATTTTATTGTAATGATATTTTAATAATTTCTAATGATTAGTATATTTTCAATCAGAATTAGATATTTAGAGTGAAATACAGTATTATTATTTTTTGGCATTCATTTCAGCTAATTTAGCACTTTTTTAAATTTTAACATAATAACGTAAATTATTAATAAAATAACTATTATTAAGGCACTCATTTCAAACTTACATTTCATGAAAATCCAGAATATACTTAAAATAATTTACACAAATAGGTAAATGTCATTATTGATAGATATTCTCAATTTAAGTCTTAACTCAAGCTTCTTTAGTATTTATAATTACAATATGAAGATTGTTTGTTATTATTTATTATTCAACCAAGGTAAAATATTTGCATTATTGGGTCCGAATGGAATCGGGAAGACCACATTAGTTCGTGCCATATTAGGTCGACTCAAACTAAAATCCGGTTCAATCCGGGTTTTTGGTATAAGACCTGGTAGTCAAGAGTCAGATATTCCGGGTGCGGGCGTGGGATATATGCCTCAAGAGTTGGCACTCTTTGATGAGTTTACTATCGAAGAGATTCTCATTTATTACGGAATGTTATATCATATGAATCGTCAGGATATGAGAGATAGGATCACAGAATTGATACAAATATTGAATTTACCGGAAAAGTCACGACCTATTCATAGGCTAAGCGGTGGTCAACAGCGCCGGGTGTCGATCGCCATAACTATGATTCACAGACCGAGACTTATTATACTGGATGAGCCCACTGTGGGGGTCGACTCACTGCTCAGACATAAGATGTGGCAATATTTGGAGCAATTGTGTAAAACTAATGGTATAATACTGTACTAGTGTATTGACAACATGAAGAATATTCTGATCAAAAATAATTTTCAAAATCTATAATTTTAGGCCAAACAGTGATAATAACGACTCATTATATAGAGGAGGCCCGGAGTGCGGCTCAGGTGGCGTTCATGAGTGCCGGCACTATAATAAAACAGTCGGCGCCGCAGCTCTTGCTAAATGAATACCAGTGCCAAACACTTGAGGAGGTGTTCCTAAAGCTTGTTTGCGAACACAATACATATAAAGAAAACTCGTGTAAAACCGCAAAATATCCTAAACCTAATGCCAATATAAATGAAATATCAGACCAGCCTATGAATGTCAAAAGTGCTATAGACTTAACACGTGTCCGGGCCATGCTATGGAAGTACTACGTACTGACTAACCGGCGCCCACTATTTCTGTTCATGTTTTATGTCATACCAGTCGTAGCCCTCCTATCCATGGAGTTGACTGTTGGACAGACGCCATACAACATACCCGTCGGTGTATACAACGGCGATTCATACACAGGTCCTAAAGCCATGTCCCAGTTATACATCGACTCAATTAACTCTAAATACCTGGCGTTACACGACTTTCCGGATGCTGACAGTGCTGTTGATTCCGTCCGGAAAGGCGTTAACTTTATGTCCATTGAGTTTAATCGCAACTTCAGCGACGCCTTTGGCACCAGACTCTCAAACATACTGGAAATGTCTGACGAGGACTTGGATGACAGTCAAATCAGACTATACGTGGACATGTCCAACATAGCTCTGGTGCTATTTATATTCAAGCATATTTTTGATGGCTTTGAACAATTTTCCCGGACACTTAATGGCACAATTGGTTATGATCTCTACCGATATATGTCACCCGTATCCATTGAAACTCCAATTTATGGCAAAGTAGACCTGGATGTGTCCAGTCATTTTGCGCCCTCCATGATCATCGTACTAGCGCAGTGTTTGCCCATGGTCCTATCAGCCCTGCAAATTATCTACGATCGTAAAAATACGAGTTTAGAGCGGGTACTGGTAGCCGGTGTACGACCACTGGAGTTTTATCTGGCTCACATCATCCAAAACACGACACTGATTACGGTTCACGTGTTTAGCATAATGTTTATTACATTTAAATTGTTAGGAGTGACCTGTCTGGGCAGTTATGTCCACGTTTATGTATTACTCGTATCACAAGCATTGTTAGGTATGTCCATAGGATTAATGGGTGCTCTGGTACTCTCCGATGAAGTTTCCGTTGCCGTAAGTATTTATGAATTACATAAGACCTTGTTTATACCAGTAGTTTACTTAATATAGACTTTAAATAAATAAATTAGACATATTTGTAATAAAAATATATTATCATATTACTGTATTTTACTTATTAACTTTTATTAACTTTATTAACTTATTAATATAGTAAACTCTATAATTTATAGCATTTATTAAATATTTAAGTAATTATTTACAATAATAGGTGGGGTTATCAGGACTAATGTTGCCCCTATGGATAATGTCGGGTGTGTTGTGGCCCCTGGAGTCCATTCCCCACTATTTCCGATACATATCCGACTTGAGTCCCATAACACTGCCTTTGGATGCCTTACGCTCTATAATGTTCAGAGGCTGGACATACAACAGGACTACTGTACTCTACGGCTACTTAATTACTGTATTATATACTTTAATTACAAGTGCTTTCAATTGGGTTTTATTTGAGAAATTCTCGGATAAAGCCCTATCACTAAACATTTGGAACTTCAGTTATAAATGATTTATATTTATATTAGTTAT
This sequence comes from Oppiella nova, assembly GCA_905397405.1. NCBI lineage: Eukaryota > Metazoa > Arthropoda > Arachnida > Sarcoptiformes > Oppiidae > Oppiella > Oppiella nova. Next base: position 11,471 of record CAJPVJ010001425.1, on the reverse strand, counting down.
AATACAGTTATATTTCTTATTGTGACTATATTTTTGTATTACAATCAATTTGAAGCCTCGATATATTTAAGAAAAACAGCAATTGATATGTATATTATCTGTAAATATATATATAACATAATTAATTAAATAAATGCTACTTAATAATTATAAAAATAAAATAATTTTATATATTCCTTATCCATACACACCTCATATAACCTGAATTCATTTATAATAAATAGGTGCCAGCAATAATAGCCAATTTTATGTTGGCCTACCCTCTCAATGAATGATTGTATCTTGGAAAACATAATTAACATTGTTTATTAATTATAAAATATTTTTTAAAAATAAATACAAACCTTTAATAAAATAACATCCGAAGGCTTATACATTGAATACTTAGCATAGACATCATGTAAAATGTCATGAATCCTATTTGCCTCGTTATTAACTAATGCAGCTGGTGTAAACAAAAGTATTTGATACATGGACATATAAACGATTGAAATGGAGCCAAATATTTGCATAACACTATCATCAGAGAATATTTGCATGGCATATGTGCCAGATAATCCTGATAAAACGAGCAAGTTAATAAACAGAAACTTTGACCACCTTTTGTTGGAAAAGTTAATATTCTTGAATACCCGGCTTATTCTCTTGATATTATCGACCGGATAGTACAGGGTTTGGTTGAGCTTATTATGGAAAGCATTTTTGCCACTATTTATATACAGCAACAGAATATTCTCGTATTTCAATAGTAGTCGCAAATTGTAAGCACTTAACCCAAAACAAACGGTTTGATAGATATAGATGTCGGCGCTGTACAGGCCGAACAGGCCATACACTAGACTCCAGGCCAGTCCCAGGACTGGTATCTCATTGTTTAAATAGGTTTTCATGAATAAGACAAATGTGGTTATAAAAAATAGTACCGGGAAAAATACTTTCACCACAGAATCGGTTACTATTCCCACAATTTTGGGGTTTATTAAGAGCTTATTATTCTTGAACATGACTGTCAATACGGTGGTGACAAAACGTTTCCGGTCATTTACGTACAGTGTGGGCTCATACAGTTTAGTCCAATAGTGTACAGCAAACAGACTGTTAGTACCGGCTATTGTGATAATGAATACAAAGTTCCAGTTTTGTTTCAGTTTCCAGTTGTAGGCAATGTCACCAATGAGCAAGCTAATAGCTTGGTTACCGATGTACAGGGAAAATAGTTCCCTGATTAGTAACATGTTGTAGAATATGATAATTACAGCAGGATGATATAATAGCCGGATGAATTTGTTTTTTGAATAACCTGTGTATTTGAGGCCAAACTCATGCGACTCGTGTCTCATCACTTCCAGACACATGTCTGTCCATTGGATGCGATCTTTAATTTTTTCCAACCGTTTTCGGTAATATTTAGCGTTCATTGCTCTCATAGTTTGTGTCAAAATATTATCTTTGTAAATTTTTTATAATGCAAATGAACATAGATGTAGGTTACGCGCACATTGAATGTAAACTATTTTTGTAACCTCTATTGTAATAAATGTATTGATTTTATTTATAACAAACAATACGTTTGATTAATAAATTTTGTATTTATTAATACTTGAAACTATATTATTAATGAGATATACGCACGAAGTTAATTAATAAACACAATCATAAATTATAGATATTATGTGAAAAAATATTTTATTTTGATATAAAATCAGTGAATAATTATTTTTCAAGCAATTATTAGCACATAATTTTTATGAAATATTGTAATAGTATGTATGAACGTATGAACTATAAACAATCATTTATAATAAGCATAAAAACGTTAAATAGTAATATACTTTATAAATGTGAACAATCATACATATTTTAAGCCTTAAGGGAATATTAAATAATATTATATTTTTATACCGATACATGTTATATAAAACAATTTTATTTACTGATCTCTCTCTCTCTCTCTCTCGACTCCAATTAATTACTGTAACAAACCATTAAGTAAATGAACACAACTTTGTTACCTCAGTATAAAAGCAATGCCAAACATTATATTACATGCGCCAGGATATGTCCGGACAGTATAGATAACGTTGTCCTTCATTTGTTTTCAGGTTTATATAATCAGGTAAGTATGATAACTGTTCATAAGGGTTAGTAGTATGCACGCAATGAATATCATAAGAATTGCGTTTCTTTGTGTCGTGTTGACACTCACTTTTGCAAATGGACCAATATAGCACATAGGAATATAGCAGGAAAACTATTAGCTCGTTATCAACATGAAAGAGGTTTTCTCGATAAGACGAGAACCTGGCTCAAATCCTACGATCCTCAAGATCCGCGACAGACTAGTGAATGGTTACTCCCTGAACAAAAACCGTGAGTAAAAATAATTTTTAAAAATTAAAAATTTGGAATTTTTATTTTCACCGCATTTCTCCTATACATTCTAGACCTAAAATACTTAAGTCAGAATTACGAGAGTGGAAATGCATGATGATCGTGGCATTGTGAAAGAAGCTGGTGCTAACCTACGAGATTTTAGCCGATGGTGTTACTGTAGTAGTTGAGGTTCAAAAATATTTTTGATACGCATATTGGTTGTTGAGAATTTAATTTTTAAGCTGCAAAATCTACCTCGCAAAACTTTGTGCGAAACCTAATATTAGCTCGTTATCAACGTGAAAGAGGTTTTCTCGATAAGATCATCGCGATCGACGAGACCTGGCTCAAATCCTACGATCCTCAAGATCCGCGACAGACTAGTGAATGGTTACTCCCTGAACAAAAACCGTGAGTAAAAATAATTTTTTAAAATTAAAAATTTGGAATTTTTATTTTCACCGCATTTCTCTCCTATACATTCTAGACCTAAAATACTTAAGTCAGAATTACGAGAGTGGAAATGCATGATGATCGTGGCATTGTGAAAGAAGCTGGTGCTAACCTACGAGATTTTAGCCGATGGTGTTACTGTAGATTGTCGCATACCTTAACTTCCTAGAACGCCGAGTGTTACCAGAGGTTACAAAAAAGAAATTTGGGCTTCCTATAATCTTGCATGACAACGCGAAACCTCATAAACATCGGTTGGTTAGGGAGTTTCTGCAAGATAAAGCCTTAGCTTAGATGGGAGGAACTTGACCACCCCTCATATAGCCCTGATATGTCACCGCCGGATATGGACGGAATCCAGCGCATTAAAGCCCCAAACAAGGGGAAGCAATTCCACTCGAGATGAGCTCATTCGGGATTATGATGCGACAATAAGAGGGATTTCGGAGCAACATACATTTTTGGGTATTACCATGCTCCCTGATCGGTGGAGAGCAATTCATTTGGGAAATGAGAAATATATTGAATGATTAATAAAATACGAAAATATCATTAAGATATCTTGTCGCATATCTAAGATATTCAGAAAAGAAATTGTCCGGACATATCCTGGCGCATGTAATACCATCTATTATACCATGAGACACATGTTTAGAGCCGACTTTCCCACACTACCCTGACACAAATCTATATTTAAAATAACATACTGTATAATACCGTATACTGTACCTTCCCGAATATAATTTTTTGCTTAAAATATGCTGGGACTTGTTAAAATATTGTTTTAATTAAATTATAAAATAGTTTATTGTATACAGTATTTAATAAAAGATTTAAAATAACATTTAGTTTTAAATTAATTAGATACTATATAATAATTTAATTATAAATTGCATTCAAATGATACACTAATTATGTAGACATACCTACAGACCTCTATCCATGGGTCGGGTACTACATAAATGGTCATAAGCCAAGACATTAGTTAATGCCTGACACCCTTAACTACGACAAACTCATAGGTGGCCAGGGCCAAATTGCTATGCAATGAGTTTTCACATTAATGGCACGTGGTCAGTTACCATGGTTTGTTTCACGAAAAATTATGTCCGATAGACGTAATGGTAACACCATGTTATAGGTATAGGCACTCAGACAAGCTGTTTGCCAATTTGTACAACACTATGTTATGGGTGTGAATGGTGTGAATAGGCCGCTGCATATATACCGTAAATACCGGTGAATACTGAATGTAGAGATTGACAATAGATGGCAAAGTGTCCCATAAACGAGTATTTTTATTAAAAAAATTTAAGACAAAGTAAGTAAAAAAAATTTAGTTAAAATAATATTACAGTATTATTATAATATATAATATTATGAACATTAAACACGAACCGCTAAAGTATACTGTATATAAAAATATTTCAAAAATTAAAAACTATTGTAATGATAGTAAATACTTATCATCATTTAAAAAAATATTATTTTGATTTATTATATAATTATTAGTAAATTATTTATTTGAAGGCATCCACAATCTTATCGGTTATAATGGTGGCCGCCATATCATATTGGGTCCCATTGTCGATTGGTTCTAGCAGTATATTTTCATTGTTGTCCTAGGACATAAATATAAATTGGTAATTTAGCTCTAATTTGTTAGCAATTAAGTAAGTTTTACAAAAAAAAGTAAGCGTGTTATAAATAAATTTTTAGACTAATTATAAAGTACCGTATGTTACAATTACTATTGCAACTAAATTACTATTTTGTTTTAACCTACAATAATATTTATAGTAACTGAAAAATACATTAAGAGCACAAAAACATAATATATTATATATGCCTTACATCGTTTGCGGGCAGGAAATACATGTCCCTGGACATATCCATAAAACCTTCGATATCTTCTACCGAATCAAAACGAAACGGTTTAATGAAAACCAATTTCCCGGTCTTTTTCGCCCATTTCTTTGCGATCGCGAGTTTCAGTCGATTTGAAAACTTCTTGCGTTTATTGAGTCTATACTCCGATAGCATACGAATCCGGGCTATCATTATGTGAAACATTTCCTCCATATCTGTGGCCACCAGTCCTTTGCCGGCGAAGTCCACGATCTCATTGATAATGAACTTCACTTTGGCCTTCATATCCGGTTCCTTTTTAATCTCGCGCTGTATTTTTTCCTTAAATGAGCCTGGTATCTCTTTCGACATGAATAGTAGCAACATCTCCAGCAAGTCATCATCGGAGTGACAGTCCTCCCGGAAACGGGAGTCGTTAATGACGTCAACGATAACCGCTTTGGCGACCATTTGTTTGCGCAACAGTTTCGAGCAAATGATGGCGCCATCGAAATACCCCAACACATCGTACGGCCCTTTAGGCTCCAGTCTCTTTAGCAACTTGACGTAATACTCGCTAACCTCTTTGAGCGAGGTCAGTTGGCTCACCTCCCGGGTCCAGTTAAGTCCGATCACGGGTCGGTTAATCTTTTGAGCAAGCTCCTCCATGCCGGCGAAGTTGACCTCAATGGGCGGCAGGATGTAAACGGGGACGCCTTTCTGCACGCTATTCAGTCGGGTATGCGTTTCGGTGGAAATCAAGAATTTCATTTTGAGTAAGTTAGCCCTGGCGCGTTTAACATCATCCAGGTGCTTCTTGATTTCGCCAATTCTGCCGGCCTCGTAGTCCTTTAACATACCGATCGTAATACTCTTGACCTGATTGAGAGTCACTTTCATATTCCACTCCCTCTCCAGTTCCTGCTGTAACTCTACGGCAAACATAGACTCGATGCCGATCTCACCCAGAGTTAGGTTGTTGGGGGTGTTGTCCGGATCAATGCCCAGTGCTCGCCATAGTTCCTTGATCATTCGCTTTTGTCGGCCACCCGATTCACCTTTAGTTTGGTCTACTTTAACCTGTCAGTTAGAGTTCATAATTAAAAATATAGAATTAAAATAAATATCTTGAGTCTTAATGATATAGTAAATTATAATTTATAAGTTGAATAAATTTTAATTGACTTACATATGATGTAACGATCGGCTGTTTAATTGTTAACAATTTGTCCAAAACATCGCAACACGAGTTGATTCGCTGTTTCCTAAACGACGCGAATTGTAACATTTGGTCACTTCCTTCAAACACTCCCACATCACCGACCGGTCCGTACTGTATGGCCAGTCCGTGTAAACCATCTCTTCGTCTTTGTTCGCAAATACGTTCACACATGGAGTTACCGAACGAGTAGTTAGACTGACCTCCATTTCCTTTACCACATGTGACCGATGAAAATACGACAAAATAATCCAATTTGTAGTCCAATTTTCGGGTCAATTGATCCAAATTCGTGAATATTTTATGTTTGGTATCAATAGACGAACAAAACTTATCAAACGTTAACTTCTCTATCAAACAGTCATTCAATTCAAGCGCCAAATGAAATACCCCTCTAAGTGATGAAAGCCATAGACATCACACCCGACGGCATAATCGGCCACTCGTTTGGTGAGATCGCCTGCGCTTACGCTGACGGATGTCTGTCCACAAGGGATGCTATGATTGTCGCCTACTTTAGAGGGTTTTTCACCGAAAACGATAAGAAAATACCGAAGGGTTTGATGGCAGTCGTGGGTCTCTCTAAGGCCGAGACAAAGAAATTATGTCCGAAAGGGGTTCACATTGCTTGTCATAACTCTAAAGATAATGTTGTTGTTTCCGGTAATTATATTTTAAAAATATTACATTTAAGTTAATAATTAAAAACCACTTTCAGGTCCCATAAAAGAAATGGAAGAAATGGTGAAAACATTGGAAGAAAAGGCAGTATTTGTTCGACGACTACAGAGCAGTGAAATCCCATATCATTCACAATATCTCATATCCAGTGCACAGCCTATGACTGACGCCATCAATAAATACATACCTAATCCTAAACTTCGGTCCAAGAAATGGATCTCTACTTCTGTCATGAATACCGACCAACAGGACCAATCTTTGAAATATGCTTCAGGAGAATATTTTGTATATAACCTAATGAACCCGGTTAATTTCTACGACAAGCTCAAGGAACTACCGACTGATGCCGTTATCCTAGAGATAGGTCCGCATTCTCTCTTCCAGAAAGTGGTGACCGAAACACTGGACAACTCGTCGTACGTATCGCTCATTAAAAAGGACTCAAACGATATAAATCTGGATATGTTTTTGTCCGGATTGGCAACACTTTACGAATTGGGTTACAATCTATCCATTGAAAGTCTGTACCCACGGGTAGAGTGGCCGGTTCCGAGGGGTACGCCGTCTATTGGGTCGATAATGAAATGGGATCACAGCCGACAATTCGGCCACAGACTATATCCATTGAAATACTGCCGTGCTACATCATCTGACATGCACTTTACCGTAGATGTGGCTCTCATGAAATCAGATACTTTCTACCTGGATCATGCTATTGACGGAAATGCCTTATTCCCAGCAACAGGTTATTTAATGTTAGCCTGGCGCAAATTGGCAGCCACGCTTGGCAAGTTGTGGTATCAGGTGCCAGTAGTGTTTGAAAACGTTCAATTAAAACGGGCTGTTTTTATAACTGAATCCGCGAAAACTGTGCTCACTGTTAAGTACTACCCCATCACAGGTACGTGTTACCAATTTTCCCTAATATTATTATTATTAATAAATATTTAATATAGCTTACTAAATTGGGATTTTAGTTCAAACTTGATTGTTATTTAGTTAGCGATCACCTAGTATTACAGCGTTTTATAATTTTTACGATTAGTTGATTTATTGTAACATTTCTATACCCACAGTGGAGTACTGTACATTGTTTATTAAATAATAGTACGGTATATTGAATTGTATAATACAGTAATAACATTGGCTTAATATTATAACTTACTTACTATATTATCAGTTTTATGTGCAATTTTTTATGAACTAATTTCCACCCCAAATCTCACTGACATGTCTGTCCCCTCTATAGACGAGTTTGTAGTGCTGGAGAACGACAACGTGTGTGTCGTGGGTCGGGTGCGATCACCAGATGACGAGGTATTACTGCAACAAAACAAGATATACGACAAACAGATCCACTCCCTGTCCGACAAGAAGTACACATTAGAGCGCAAAGACATCTACAAAGAGTTGGGTGTTTTGGGTCTCGATTACGGACCGGAGTTTCAACGACTGCGCAAAGTCGGCACAAATGACTTTAAAGAGATATACGGCGTAAACGAGTGGGCCGGGAGTTTCATCACATATATGGACGCACTCCTGCAGTCCATGGCATTTGCGGCGCCTTTCCGTAAACTAATGGTGCCGGTAATGATACGGGCGTTACGAGTCGACCCACGGGTGCTGTTCGACGGACTTCGCAAGAGTCGTAATATTCAAGAGCCGGTGGTTGAGTCCATTGAAGACTATGCCACTCAAGACGATATGGAGAGCTTGGCTAACCCATTAACAGCGGTCACCAAGTCTGAAGTGGATAGTGCCAAGCAAGATTTACCGGATGTCATGCAATTATATTCGGCTGAACTGAGCAAGCTACACGAGAGGTACGCCATATTCTCGGCTGATATGCCCTTTTATTTCAACGCCAAATCCAAACGACTGGTCACTCATGGCATCGAAGTGGAGGATATCATGGCTTTCCCTATACCGAGACGTTCGGATACCATGGATCTGGTGACCGACACGTATGAGTTTTACGCTAATGAAGACCTGGAGGCTATCGAGCCATTAGAAAGAAAATTGTTGACGGATTATGTGGAGGTGAGTTTTGTTTGAATTATTTTGTATATATTTTGTTTACATTTTTTTATGATATGTATCAGGTTTGCAAAGCTATGGCCGTTAAAGTGAAACAAATGGGTTTCAAAGAAATGAAATGTGATTTCAATTACCAGTCGATTAGCGATGAAGTGATAGAAGAGTATAGAAATGCAAACAATGAAAATCATGTATTGTTTAGAGTTATTGATAAAATACTGTCAGAATTGACGGATGAAAATAAAAATATCAAAACCGATGCCAATAGACATAAAGTATTGAACGAAATTTACGCGAATCCTGAATACGATTTGAGTAAAGACTTAATAAACCAGATCTCAAAGAATGAGCGATTGATCCGAACTCTTGTGGACATTGTTTCCGAAAACTATGTCACGACTAATGACTTGAAGATAACTGAAATCAACTTAAGTAGTGATGTATTGGCCAAAGATGTGGACCACTTGTTGACTCAATTCCGTATCATTCCCTTCAATACGGATTACAAACTGATTGTGAAGTCCAAAGAGAATGTGAACGAAGTCTTCAGAAATAATGCCACGGAATGGGACCCGAAGGACGACCTCTCACTAAAACCGTCACATTTGGTGATAATGAGAGACTCACCGGACTTATGGCACAAGGATTTGAACGGATTCATACAAGACATGTCCGACAATATACAGGAAAAGGGTTTCCTATTAACGGTATTCCGCTATAAGTTTACGGAACCGGAACTGGCGTTGAACTCATTGAACGGAAAGGCTGTTCTCAATAATACAGATCTTGAGAATCGTATTAAAAATTTTATTTCAATTAGCGATTCAATTGGTTTGAGATTAGTTGGCACTAAATACGACACAATAGGAACAGTAGCCCTATTATTCCGGCAAATCCTGGAAACACCTAAAATTCCCGATCAAACGGATGTAATAAACGTTACTTTGGATTACAATCAATGGTTTGGAGTATTGCAGGAAAAACTGATTACCGCTAAGGATGCGGACAATAAGACGGATAACATATGGTTGACAGCAAACACGTCGTCTATTAACGGCATAATAGGTCTCATGAATTGTGTCCGATTAGAACCGGGAGGAGAGAACAGCCGTTATATTTTCAATTACGACAACAATAGTGAGAAAATAGACTTTAATGTCAGCCCTTATAAGGAAATACTGGCCAACGATTTGGTGGCGAATGTGATAAGAGATGGAAAAGTGGGAACTTATCGACACTTAAAACTGCCTAAAGATTGCGATAAAGTGCTGACAAACGAGTATTACTTGAATTTGGGACAAACCAGAGACTTAGCGGGACTTCAATGGTATGACTTGAGGACTATAATCCCTCCTAAAGAACAGTACGACTTCGTGGGTAACAGAGTTACCAAACATAAGGTCAATATATACAGCACTGGTCTCTCATTTCACGACGTTATGCTCGCAACAGGTATGCTATTTGTGTGCAGTATTTCATTTAAAATAACAATATTATATGAAACCTTCAAAATTGCCTACAAATAGGTCGCATACCTCCCGGTCCTGAAGTCATATTCACTGACTGCACGATCGGCGGCGAGTTTGCCGGCCGTCGTATAGACACCGGTGAGAGGGTTATGGGTATGGAAGCGGGCCGTTGTTTCGCCACTTCTACCTACTGTTCCACACACGGCATGACTCACATACCGGAGCACTGGTCTATGGACGACGCTGTGTCGGTACTCAGTACATACAGTACCGCATATTATGGACTCATTCAAAAGGGTAGACTAAGGAAAGGTATGTATGCACTGAGATATGTAGTGATTATATGTGTTTACCAGAGATTATACACATTTAGGCGAAAGTATTTTAATTCATTCGGCGGCGGGAGGTGTGGGTCAGGTGGCCATCAATATCGCCAAACACTATGAGTGCGATATCTTTGTGACGGTCGGGACGGAAGACAAGAGAGTATTCATTGAGAGGGAGTATAACATACCGACGAACAGGATATTCAACTCCAGAGACATACTCTTCAAGAACCAGATAATGGAGATAACGGACGGTCGGGGCGTAGATGTGGTACTGAACTCACTGTCGGGCGAGAAACTGGATGCGAGCTACGAGTGTGTGGCTAACCATGGTCGCTTCATAGAAATGGGCAAATTTGACATGTTGCAAAATAAGAAGCTGGGTATGTTTGACTTCATACGGAGTGTCAACTTTATACCCGTGGCTATCGATCTCGTACTCGTCGATGACATCGGCTTTTTGCCGGAGTTTTATGAATGGGTTCACAAAAACTGTGGGCCCGGAGGGTGTGTCCGACCCATCAATCAGACAACTTTCAAGGCTACCGACGCTGAAAAGGCCTTCCGGTATATGACAACCGGTAAACACACGGGAAAAATCATATTGAAGATGAGGGAAGAGGAGACCGATAGGCGTCCCCTTAAAGCACACAAACCTTTGCCCGAAATTAAGGCTCAGGCGAAGACATACTTCGATCCAAACAAAGTCTATATAGTCACCGGAGGGTTGGGTGGGTTTGGGATGGAACTCATACCATGGATGCAATACTACGGCGCCCGTAGGTTTGTGGTCACCTCGAGGTCCGGCGTGAAGACTGATTACCAGAAGTTTGTGTTCAACCGATTCCGAGAAGTCTGGAAGGATTACAAGTTTTTTGAGTCCCAATGGATTGTCTCGACTGCCGATGGGTTTACTATTGAAGGCACACAACAACTGTTAAAAGAGGCTCAAGAGTTGGGACCCATTGGAGGGGTATTTCATTTGGCGCTTGAATTGAATGACTGTTTGATAGAGAAGTTAACGTTTGATAAGTTTTGTTCGTCTATTGATACCAAACATAAGAT
>CAJPVJ010001424.1:0-16507 GCA_905397405.1 Oppiella nova | reverse complement strand
TATTTCGTAATACACTCGTGGAATTGAATAACTTTATGCGTTAGGAATTTACTACGCCAAAACGGATAATCCAATCCTTATCCTCTCTTCACAGTTTTATAGCCCCAACTTCTCGGTTTGTAAAAAAATTTATTTGTAGATTTTCTGTACAGCAAAAACTACAACAGATAAAATTAATTTGAGGACTGGAATTGAAAGATAATTAAAAATGAGCGAGTACCTATATCAGGAATTTTTTTATAATTATTAAATTTAATATTAATAAACATTATAAAATTATTAATTATGCAAAATTATTTATATTTTTAAATTAAAAATTTAAATTTAATGTAAATAAAAAATTCCTGAAATAGGTACTCGCTCATTTTTAATTATCTTTCAAATCCAGTCCTCAAATTAATTTTATCTAATGTAGTTATTTCTGTACAGTGAATCAATTTTAGTTCACTGATAATTTGTCTAGAAATGTTCTGTCTTCGGGAGAATATTTAGAATCGTGTAATTTAAATTCCCTTTAAATAGATTAATTTTATCATGGTTAGTTTATAAATTATTAAGGTTTTATTTATACATATTGTTACTGTAAATTTTCGATCACCAAATATAATGTATTTCAATGGAAAAACCTCTTTTATATAAACTCAAATGGCGCAGTTACCATGGTAGATTTTTATACCAAATAAATATTTTTTACAAACCGAGAAGTTGGGGCTATAAAACTGTGAAGAGAGGATAAGGATTGGATTATCCGTTTTGGCGTAGTAAATTCCTAACGCATAAAGTTATTCAATTCCACGAGTCTATATAGAATTCAAATTTTACAATCAAGGCGTGGAATAATTAGAAATAGTTATATAAAAGTGTGCAACTATTTTATTTACCTGTATGAGTTTAATATTACATAAAAATAATGTAAGAATATAAAATATAAATTAAAATTTTCATACATGTGACATAGCTTTCATAAAATGGTATAATACAGTATATTATATTATTTTATTTAAATAAACATCCTTTACGTTAAAAATAATTCAAACATTTAATTATAAGTAAGAAACTAAACTTGTTAATATTAATATTTCCCGGTATGTTATTGCATTATCCTTGATGATTTTCTAATGAATGATGTTTGTTTCATCCGGTATACTGAACTAGTATGTTGTTTAACTAAACTAATCGCAACTGTACAAAAATATTTTGAATGTATAAAAGCAAATATTTTAAAAATTACTAAAACTGTATATTATACGTTTTATAATATAAAGTATAAGGTATATTATAAAGTACAGTATTTATTTAATAAACATAAAAGAAAGTTTAATTTTATATTGCATTTTTGTGTATTAAAATTATTTTAATTTGTACAAAATTATTGCATTAAAATATTATTGATAGTAACATTTAAACAGTTATAAAATTCGTACAATATAATTCAGTAATAATTTGCTATTTACAATATAAATGTATTAAACAAACTAGTTTAGAATTTATAATAAATAAAAATAATTATGGAAAATATTGCAATCTAAATAACCATTAAACATGTATACATATTATAGCTGTGGGTATAGTATATTTAATTTTTAAAATAATTTCTAACCTTAAATTAAATAATAATTCAAATATTTAATTGATTAATAAGTATTGATTGAAAAATATTTTGTAAACAAAATTAAATGTTTAAAATATTTATATAATCTATAAAATAAATTTTACTTTTAACTTTACACATAATATTAGCACTGTATCAAAATTACGCTTAACTACCCTAGTATAATTAATATTAAATAATTAAATTAATTATCAGTGGATATGTACTTTGGTGTAAAATAATAAATACCCTTGTAATAATTATTTTTAAAATTTTCTATGACGTTAATTACAATTAATTTAAGATAAGATTTATAACTATAAGTATGATAAAATCTAAATGTTATAAAACACTTGAATTCAATTATATTGCTTTTAATTATAGCTTATATTTATGATAAGCTAAGACTTTTAATAATAATATCAATTTATTTTCTATAAATAACATTATTAATCTTATATTAGTAGATAACGTAGTTAATATCATTAAATGTACTATGTTAAGGATTTATTAAAATAAGATTTATTACGATAACAATTATTTTTAATTATAATTTGTTTTAAAAAAGTGTAACTATTATTATAGTAAAATTTATAATAAATAAAAGTTATAGATTTAAATAACTTGTATTTATTCACATTTATTTAATTATAATAAAATAAATAAATAATTGTATTATTACAAAGAAAATCTATATAAAAATCAAATGATAAATATTTCTAGTGTTTTGTTTTTAATAATTCTAAGATAATTTTGTTAACTATTTATTTTATCCCTAGATAATAATTTTCTATTAATTCATTATTACAATTAGTATATGAGTACTAGTGATCGATGTGCATTTTATCAAAATAAATTTAGCTATATAAATCAGTTCAAAAATAATATTAATTAAAACACAATAATACAAAATGAAAAACATTGTGTTAACTATTAAAACTTTCATATTACTTTTTAGTACGTATTTATTTATTTATAATTTTATTAAATTTTAAAATTTATTTTATTATTTACAGCTTATAGTGCCTATGCGGACACACAATGTGGGAACGGTTGGGAAGCCTATGGAGACAAAAAATGTTATAAAATCCTACCGGACACCATGGTTAGTTATATAGATGCTCAAGTTAACTGTTTATCTCAAGACAAAAATGCCACCTTGCCGATTATACACACGCAAAATGAGCAAACCTTTTTAACTGACTTATTATTTAACAAACACAAATTGGTTGATCACGTGTGGATCGGTGCCAAAGTGGACAGGCATGTGGTCACGTGGGATGACGGTACCCAGGGTCAATACACCAATTGGGCACCGGGTAGTCCTAAAAATATTAGCAATGAATGCATAGAAATTGTACCTGAGGATCCTATAACTGGTAAATGGGTGGATGAGCCATGTGCCAAGAAAAATGTACTAGTATGTCAAAAAATGCAACCATGGTCACTAGGTCATATTCAGCAGTTATTAATTGATCAACAAAACGAGCTTGATAAATATAAAAAGTTAACTGATAACCTACAAAAAACTGTGGCCGATATTCAAACAAGCACATTTCCCATTGGTTTCATTTACGTACAGTTGCCTGGTCAGTTAGAGCCGCATAAATTATATCCAAAGTTAGCATGGGAAAATGTTACGCCCAAGTATGCTGGCTTATTTTTCCGGGCTGAAGGTGGTGGCAGTAATATGTTTGGCAATGGCACACAGGGTGAGAGTTCACCAAGGTTAGTTCATGTGCATCGATGGGATGACTATATCGAGGATAAGGAAATGGATGTAATCCCCGGTCAGGATAGTAGGCATATGTTGACGGGTATTGATAACGGAAAGCCTATTTCGTTGAGCTTTTTGGTGTCTAAGGACGAGGTTAGGCCTCAAAATCAGGCCATCCGTGTGTGGAAACGGATTAAATAATTTGTACTTATAATTAAAATTATAAATATTTATTTGTTCATGGTAATTCATAATAAAATGTTAGCTTAATTAAGCGAATTTTATTAAACTTGTATTAATTAAATAATATTAGAAAACGTTTACAAAGTTTATACAAAAAATTGCCTCATTGTATGAGTAAATAAATAATTGCAATACAAATGCAGTGTTTTTTTTGTAACACTTTTATGACATGTTTTCATTAATTATTAATATTTTTTTCACAACATATACAGTACTACTAATAATTGAAAGTCCGGTAACTGTTATAGCCGTTCGAGTCGGTCAGCCCGCTATAGCCTAACGTATTTCCAGGCGAAATGGTCACAAACATACCCAACTCTATGACCAGCCCTAGTAGACCAACTACACCCAGGGCCACATCGAGCTATATATCACCATGGTAGCATACAATTAATTAATACAATAATTGTTTATGAAACTTATTTTTAACAACATACGTCCACGGTGGATTGAAAGCACATGCTCATTAACGCAATCTGTAGCGATATAATCACCATGACACCTACGCCAAACTATGGTAACATAATTTATTATCATCTACCGTGTATATAAACATTTTGAATATATTTTACCAGGCATCTATTAGGGCAGAATATGTTGATCAAATAGCTCTTGAGCATACAGGTGCCGCATATAATAGCGATAATAGCGGTGCTATTATTGTTCTGGGCGTAGGTGACGCCACCCAATATTATCATGACAATTGCCAGACCCTGATGATATAATTGATTGTACAACAAATTTATGCATCATGGTCACTTATTACCAGCCATAGTATGTTTCCAATAACTCTGCATCCGTCGGTTTCGCCCATAACTATCCAAAAACTGTAACAAAATTATTATAATTAAAATATTAGAATAAAATATTAACATGCTCGTTATTTGATAAATTATTACCTTGGTTATCACATATTAGTTGAGTATATTTAAGCAGAAATTAATATTATTTTGTAGGAATCACTTGTGTTAGGTAATTGTAAGGCAAATTAATTGTGTTAGCTATGTTTTGTGTGCAAAATTTAAAATAATGATCACGTGCACAAAAAAAAGTAATTTTTACAAAGCTATAAGTATTACTGTAGAAAACTATACGCTATTCGATTGCAATATGTCTATGATGGTTGCTCATAAACTGTACGCCTAGTGGTAAATACTTGTTTCAATAATATTTTGCTTTATACTATTTACACAATATGTGTCACAGTCTACAAAATGTTTCATTAAAGTGTACTCAATATTTAATTAATTAATTAAATATTCTTAAATTTTAAAATAAATTAAAATTAATACTGTAGTAATAATTGATTTACAAATAATAAATAAATAAATAATTTAATATTTGTTGTAGAATAGCTGTCCCTATAGTATTTTACTTTAAATAATAAATAATTTTATTTAAATTATTTTTACATGGCTTTTTAAATAAATAATTATTTTTAACTAGATCGTAAAATAATTTTAAATTTGTGTGTTTTGTAACTATGCATGCTTGTATGTAATTTGTATGTATACTAATTTTAATACGACAATATTGCTAATAATTTTATACTATTTATTTTATTTAAATATATAATAAAATGTGCATAAAACATTATATCATAGATTATAAACATAATAATTAAAATATATAAGGCATAATATAAATAATAGAAAATATTAAATAATGAAGTAAACTCTATAGATAATGGTTTAATCATTTAAAACTTTAAATTGAATATAAATAAAAAAAATTATTTAATTTATTATTACACAATAATTGTTATATAAATTTTTTATTTTTTAAAAAGCTTTATGCAACATTATTTTACTAGTCCAATCTAATAATATTATTCTTATCGTGTAATTCAATAAAAGTATTAATTAAAAATTTATTTAATAAAAAACCTTTTATATTCATTTATTTGTATAATTAAAATGAGAAATATTTTATTAAATAAAGTAAATAATTAATATTATAATAAATGTTTAAAAGTATATAGTACAATGTATAATTCTAAATGACATAACGAAATTATATAGATTACAACTTTAAAAATAATACTAATATTATAAATAAAATATATTATAAGTAAACAGATCTCTCATATATGGACTTAAATTATCAAACTTATCCCAGTATTTTAGTTTTGAAAATAAATAATGTTTGTATTATATAAATGTTTTAATATAAATTAGGTTTTCGAACTTAGCTTACAAACCTTGATTAAAAATATAAAACTTTAATATTTCAAACATTTAAACAAACCTTTGTTAAATGAATTTTAGTTATATTGGAGATAGGAACAGATTAAAAATTAAAAATTTTATTATTAAACGATCTAATCATTTAAGGAAAATATTTTAAAGTAAATATTTTTAGTTTTGTTAAAAATATACTATTTTAAAATGCTAAACCTAAATTATAAAAAGCTTCAAATAGCAACAACTACGGTAATATTTAAAAATGCCCTTTTTACGATCTAATATATAATCTATTTTATTTTATACAGTCTCGACCATTTATGTTTATTACATATAAGCAAGGTGGTAATGAAATAGATGAAATTTACGGGATTGAAGCATATTTCTTAAATATATTGGCATTAAAATGGAACTTTACATTCAATATTGTGGACACAAAATCATCCTGGGGCGATAAACTGGCAAATGGAACATTTCCACCTGGCAGTATTATTGGTCTAGTCCAATCAGGGGTAAAATAATATAATTTAATATTTTATATAACTTAGCCTTTGGATTTTTAACCTTGCACACATTTGACTCCCATTCCCATACACACACACTCAGTTGGCTGACATAGGCATAGGACAGGTAACCCAGACAATGGACAGACACGTGGCGGTTGATCTGACCCACCCCCACATCGTAGACGCCATCACATACACGTCACCCACACTGCGGACATATGACACGTCCAGCCTATTCACGCCCTTTGACACCAACGTCTGGATTGGTGTTGTCGTTACGATTGGCATCGCGTCGACACTATTAAAGGCTATCGCCGGACGTATGTCTCCAGTGGACAGTATGTGGAGAATTATAGCCATATATTTTGGACAAAGTGTTGATCATATAATTTGGCACAAACTCGTTGGCCGTATGTTATTAACGGGTCTCCTATTGGCGGGTTTGGTGTTGAGTGCGTGTTATGCCGGACGTGTGTACTCGATAACAGCCACCAGTAGTGGTAATAGGATTAACACGATTGACGACTTGGTGAGGGCACAGGAGGCCGGGTATGTGCAGACTGTTGCGGCGCATATACCAAAATACCGTAAATTATTCAAGGTGAGTGTAAACTAATAACGATGACTAGTAACTAATAATCATTTAATTAAATTGATTAATAATGATTTTTTATATACTTATTCAAATTGATTTAACATGATTATTATCCAGGACAAAACATCGCTGTATTACACAAAAATTGGGAAATATCTAAAACAAGACAAAATGAGCAATTTGCTAACTAAATTGAATGACACTGATACTTTATATTCGTTAATAGCGCCAAGACATATTTTAATGTACAACGTGCATTACAATCGCATATTTACACAAATCGTACCAGATCATTCAAGTGACACAACGTTTTACATTGATTTTACATCCATTGCATTACCAAAGCGATCGAAATATACTCATGAGTTAAACAATTTGTAAAGTCTTTTAATTTAATATTTCTAATTTACTTTAAATTATATAGATCAATATTGTTAAATAAGTTAACTTGGTGTAATTAAGTATAATTTTCTATATATTTAAAGCATCATGGATGTACTAAAATCTGGTTTGATAGATCATTGGACATGGAGGATTTACCTAAAATTCGGCATAGTGGACGTTCACCATAAATATGGAGGCATTAGAGTTATATCAACCAGGTCATCCACGTTATCATTCCGTGAATTTTGGATATTTATGCGTAAAATATTAATTATATATCCTGTTGTAATTGTATTTCAAGTTATTGAATTGATTATCTATGGATGTGCAAGCTATTTACAAATGCGTTAAATAATGATTGTAATAATTGTATTTTCTTATATCTTATAATATAATATTAATTTAAAAATTGTTTAACTTTATATTAATATTACAGATATGAATTTTATTTAATAAATAATATATAAGTGGAGAGGACTTAACTTACCAGGTTCCATTCCATAAGCCTATTTGAATTTCAAAATAATTGTTTTTCCCAAATTAATTGAATTGAATGTATAAATGAAATATTTAATGAGCGGCTAATGAACTAAAATATTCTTCATTAAGCATTAAATGTGATAAAAACCATCAATTGAACAGCAATTATGCATATCATAGGTGTGCATACATATAAAATGCAAATATTTTTTCTCGACATATTTCATAACTAAATATTGTTTTGAAAATAAATCTATTCATCAGTAAATCATATATCAAACCCAATAAGAAAATTGTTTAAGGCAAATTTAGTTTTAAACAAAACTTACATTTTTTGTTTGATATAAGTTACTATAGTTATACATAAATAATTATAATTAAATGCGAGTAAAACTATAGCAATAATAAGATTGTGTATGCCATTTTGCTTAATTTAATTATTATTTATAAAATTAATCAAAATTATAATTTATTGAAAATTTTATTTTGGCAATACTGCATTTATTTTTAAATATATACTATATTTTGTGACTTTTGTCCTTTAAAGTTTTATATTAGCTTTTAAAAGTAACTTAATATATAAGGTTTGTTAAAATATTTAATTATAATGATAGAAATGGTCAGTTATTTAGTATAACAATAATGTTACATAATAGTGGCAATTTAACCCATATTTGACAGAAAAAGTGTAACAATATTTGTGAAAGGTAAACCAGACACATCTGGTTCAGAGCTGAGTTGTTTTCTGTGATTTCAATGACATTTAATTGGTTTATCTATTCATTGGTCACAATGTCTTCGGATGGACTCAATCGACGTGAAAGAGTTGTCAATAGGAATGGAGACACAAATGAGGAGAACGTGTCTCGTGTGGTGTCTCAAGAAGTGTCGCCCGAAAGGCCACAAAACCAAAGTATTATGAAGCGAATGATGAGTCTAATGGCACTCTCGATGGCTATTCTTGCGATGGTTTACTACACGACTCAATGCAATGACACCAACGAACTAGTGATGGCTTCGGCCACTCAATCCATAAGGGGTTCGCCGATCGCACAGCAAGTCATGTGTTCTCAAGACTACAACGAAGACAGAGTTCGGTTCCCGTCTTGTGCTCCTCAAAGATGCGGACGTTTTGTGTCCGATTCGGTGGTCACGGAATCGGAAGCCAAACACTTGTTGTCAGTCGCGAAGAAAGGCTTATCATTGGCCAGCCCTTCAGGCGGCGTCACTTCCCTATACTTACATAAGGCCGTCGTTTGGATGACAACTAATTTTGCAAATATCTATAAACTCATTGAACGTCAACAACAACCGGAAGATGACCTCAAAGAGGTGTTCACCGAAAAAGACATAGAAGTCTACAGAGCAGTGATCAATAAAATCCGCGAAACGATTGCCGGTCATTTCGGCATCTCTTCGGCTCAGCTCTACTTAACGACCACTACTTACTTCCGACGAATTACGGCAATGAGACCGCAAACCAGACAAATGCTATATTGGCGCCGACACGTCGACAAACGGGACGTAAAGATGGAGCAGTTCACTGGTTTGCTATATTTGTCGACATATGGCGCGGACTTCTCCGGCGGACGCTTGATATTCACGGACGAGATGTCGAACACAACA
The DNA here is from genome assembly GCA_905397405.1 of Oppiella nova. Taxonomy (NCBI): domain Eukaryota; kingdom Metazoa; phylum Arthropoda; class Arachnida; order Sarcoptiformes; family Oppiidae; genus Oppiella; species Oppiella nova. Next base: position 7,182 of record CAJPVJ010001424.1, on the reverse strand, counting down.
ATTGAGCCCACGTTGGGAAGAGTGGCGGCGTTCACATCGGGCGCAGAGAACCGGCACTTCGTCGAGAGGGTCACCTCCGGGACCCGATATATACTGGTTATGGGCTTCACGTGTGACCCTATGTTCGCCGCCAAAGACCTGGAGATTGTTAGACCGCAGACATGCGTTCAAAAATTTTGTTCTCTGTATAAAATAGGCTGTCCCACCTTGAATTTACCTCCAAAACCATATTGTTTTTCTAATTAAACCCTTCAAAAATTTATACGAGTCAACAAGGTTATTATTATAAAGTTGTCGTAACAGTAAAAAAAATATTACTTACCGACAAGTTGTAAATGTTTATATTAATTATAATAATAAAATTAATTTAAGTATTTTAATTGCTTAATTGATAATCATAATAATCATCATAAACATAATCATAATTTATTTTTAAAAATTAAATTTCTTAAAAATTATTAGTAATTTTTATTAAAACTATTGATACTTATTTTATAATTTAAAAACAAAATAAAGTAATTAATATATATCATATTTACATTAATAAAATAAATAACATTAATAGTAAAATGATCAAGGTGGACGGTGAGGATGATAATCCATCACATCTATGATAGTCAGCACAATATTCTTCAAAATTTAATTTATTAAAATCCAGATCCCCTTTAGCTCTCTTGTATTCACCACCAGTACATTTGAACTAGGTAAATAAATGTAATGTTATAATAATTGTGAGTGTGCTAATTTTTAAATATATTAACTACTAAAATACAGTATAATAATTTAACAGGCAAATAGCTATATTTATATAGTTAATGAATGATTATTTAAAATGTAACGCACTTACCTTGATTTCATCAAGCATACAAGTATACTTTAGATAATCTTGGCAACATGTGTAGTCTTTACTCGTAATGTTCATAATTGTAATGTCACCTGGCATATTATGAAGTACACATTCATTTACATTTTGATAATTTATTCTACATCCATGCAATAAATTGTAGCTGGTTAAATTTAATTCAGCATAAACACCATAGTTTATAAAATACAAAATTGTTAATAATAAAACTTTTGCCATTTTAACAAATCAAATTAGTAATTTACAAATTATTTAATATTATCTATGTTAACTCTAAAAATATGTTTTATTGTGACATTATATTACTATAACATTTAAAGAATTTTGTTATTTAAACGTAATGTTAACATTTATGGATTAATCAGGTTGAAATTGATTGCAATCTTAATATTTTAAAGCTAGTTAATACTACTGTGATTAAATCATATTAACTATAGTAATCAGTTTAATGAAATAAGTAGGTTGGAATGGTGATATATATTTTTTAATTTATTTTTTGTCTAAATTCCTTGTTTTCTATAAAATACCGGTAAAACATTTATTATATTTAATGCTTTTAGAAATAATTTTAAATAATTATTTATGTCTAAAAGTAGTTTGGTATAACAGAATACACATACAAATGCATATGAATTGTAAAATAGTTTTGAATCTTAATAATAATTTCCAAAATTATTTTACAAAAGGATTAATTTGGTTTATAGCTATCAGACAAAAATGTATTAGCAACTAAACCATACATTATAATCAGTATATACACATTCATTTATATCCATGAATTGTGCTTAATTTACAAAATCTAATCTAATTAACATTTAAGACAATAAAATTTCTATAAAAAATTAAACCATGCTTATCTAAACACAGTGATGGCAACTATGTCATGATATAATTTGTACATATAACCCAAGTACAGTGCTTACATTGGTTCTGTTAACTCATAATTTCCGGTCATTTAGTTAACAAAACTGATCAGTTAACAAAAGTAGTAATCATACAAAATTTTCTTAAATTACCTATAAGTTAATAATTAGTCTATAATTAATCAAAATAAGTTTTTATTCAAAGAAATCAGTAATTTTCGTTTGATTTAGCTTTTTAAATGAATTAGTAGTGATTATTGATTGCATTTTAATGAATTGGTCATCAAATGAATTATCTCCTAATTGATAGAAAAATTTTTGCAATTGATTTAAATGATTGAATGCTTCACTATTTGTTACATTTTTGGGTTCAATCATTTCGTCGTCGGATTCAATATTAATTTGAATATCATTTCCATAGACTTCTTGAATCAGTTGATCATCGGTTTGATCGATCTCTTCATATGTGCTCTCATTGTTGTCAACGTCTATGAACTCATCAAATGTCTTGTAACAAATAGATGTCATTTGAGACAATTTTGACCACAAATTAATGTCATTATCATTCTCATCGTCGGCCACTTCTAGTAAAGTCGTAATTGTAGTCGTTTTGTTAAAATTAAACTTTGCTTTATGGAAACAATTAGTGATAACATTGTTTGATATAGATATCAATGAAATATTTATGAAACGCATGGCCACTAAATAATCGATAGACTTCTCATTGGTTTCACCGGTTGTTTCAATATTTTCAATCATTAAACTCACAATTTGTTTGCGATAAATAGATTTAAAACTCCGAATTATCCCCAAATCTAATGGCTAACACATAAATTATAAATTAATTTTTAAGCTTAGTTTAATATATTTAATGTGAAATACCTGGAGCACAGAAGTAGTGTTTTTTGGCAAAAACTCTACCCGAACATTGGTTAGATTGCATTCAATAACATGTGATGGACAGCAATCCATAAAAAGTACAACATTTCTCTCACTTTTTCTTATTCTGTTGTCAAACTTCTTCAAAATCTTATTAAATATTGGTGTTTCCATCCATTTGTTTCTCTGATGATAATAATCAACGGGTAATGTCTTTAATCCTTTGAAAGCTCTTGGATTTACACTTTTTCCGATAAACATGGCTTTTCTATCAGATCCGTCGGCATTGATCAACAGGACTACAGTCACTCTATCCTTATATTTCTTTACACCACTTCTACTTTCATTACCAAAAGCATAGGTTTTGTTTGGCATTAGTTTGTAAAACAGTGAACTTTCATCCAAATTATAGCAGTCTTTCTCTTCATAGCCATCAATAATAGTTTTGAGATTCGCTTCCCATTTGTCGACAACATTTTGGTTCACAGATTCTGACTCTCCGTGTAATGTAATCCACCGAAGATTATGTCTAACTTTCAGATCTTTTAAGAATGTAGTGCTGGCTTTGAATCCAGAATAACCCATACGTTCAGCGAAGTCACGACTTTTAGCCACAATTACATCTTTATTGAGGCTTTGCTTCTTAGCCCTCATCTGTTTCAGCCATTTGACGATCACTTTCTCCAAATCAGGATAATCTGAGTTTCGGACATATTTTGTTGTCTTTAAATACTTCGGGTTTTGTGTCTCAAATCTCTCAACTATTTTGAGTCTATTTTTCAATATTTGTGTCAAATGTGATTGACTATTGAGTTTATAATCACTTATAATCACTGATCTCTTGACTCCACTTTCAATTTTCTTAATTATTTCGTATTTGTCTTAATAACAAATTATTCCTCTTATTTGAAGACATTTTAAAATAATAGACAAATAATTTTCACATTTTTACGAAACTAAACACTTACAATAAACATAATATGAAAACACGTGTAAAATGTGTAATGAATTTGTATACCATTTGACAGTTTTTATTAAAAATTTTTGTTAACAAAACTAGATCAAAATTTATATTGCTTAATATTGTATATGTTTAGAAAAGTGTTAACAAAAAGGGATAGTTAACAAAACTAGTAGTTAACAAAACCGAGTTATATTTAACATTACAGTCTATTTAAGAGACTTTATGTTTTAAGATTTTGTTAACAAAACTGGTAAGTTAACAGAACCAGGGGTATATAGAACCAGTGTAAGCACTGTATAATATAAATTTTGTTCATTGTTATACATATTTAAAATAAATAACGTAATTTTAAGTAAATATTGTAAAATGAAAATTATTTTATTAGTTTCTTTATTATTAGTTTTCGGTAAAACACCATGTCCAGGTCCAAATTTTATATTCACGGAATGAATTGTAATTATTATCATATTGATATATGAAGTTTTTAATGACAAATAATCAAAAAATTATTATTCTAACTGTAAGGATTAATGAGTTACACTGGATTTTATTCTTATATTTCAAAGCAAAATAATAAGAAAACCACATGAGATTTTTAATTAGTTTCTTCACTATATTATATTGACAAATATCCTTCATTAATTGAATTAAGAAATATTTAGATTACCAATTAATTTGAGACAGATAATGATGTTTTAAAAATATAAACATGAATTCACTGGTCTTACCCCTAAAAACCCAAAGGTATGAAAAGCCGATTTAGTAGATATAGTAGTCTACTTTAAGTTACAGAAGAGAAACTTTTGGGTTTTTTGGGGTAATATAGTGATTTTTGCATTACTAAAAATTATGACATGCACAATTTTTCATAACTTGAATTTATACCCTAGATCGATTCCCCATCAAAAAATAATTTTGAGAAAATAAAATCCATAAATTACGTTTCTAACAAGTACGTTATTTTTGGATGGAAATAATTTTAAATAACATTATTTTTAATGCTGATACTAAAAATAACAATCTAAAATTTTTCTGACCATAAATAACGAAGTTACGGCAAGACGTAATTGATGAATTTTTAAAATTGAAATTTTATTTTTCGATGGGGAATCGATTTAGTGGGTTGGTGCAAAGTTGAAANATTCCCCATCAAAAAATAATTTTGAGAAAATAAAATCCATAAATTACGTTTCTAACAAGTACGTTATTTTTGGATGGAAATAATTTTAAATAACATTATTTTTAATGCTGATACTAAAAATAACAATCTAAAATTTTTCTGACCATAAATAACGAAGTTACGGCAAGACGTAATTGATGAATTTTTAAAATTGAAATTTTATTTTTCGATGGGGAATCGATTTAGTGGGTTGGTGCAAAGTTGAAAAAATAGCTGAAAAGGTAGTCTGAAAATATACGACAAACTGTAAGAAATTGTGTATTTTTAAACATGAATAACTTTTTAACTATTGAAGTTACAAAAATAATTTTTACATATTTATATATCATTTAATAAGCTTATTTTATTTTGTTAATTTCACCAAATTATATTGACAATTTGTAATACCTTGACATTGTGTTTATTAAACTATAAATTATATTTAGATTTTATAAATTTATTTATTTTGTGTATAGCATATAATACTCGTGCAGTTTCATTATGCGATGAGGGGTGGGACGCATACGACGATAAAAAATGTTTCAAAGTATTTACCGACATGGTCACTTATGAAAACGCCCTTGCCACATGCAATAAGTTCCAAAACGCCACATTGCCAATCGTACATTCGCAAAAGGAACAAGATTACCTAGGAAATTACCTATTTATTGAACAAAAAGTGGCCGAGGAAGTATGGATAGGTGCTAAAGTAGATAGAACTATAGTAACCTGGGCAGATGGTACTAAAGGGGAGTATACTAATTGGGCACCCGGTAGGCCTACAAATAAAAGTGACGAATGTATTGAAATGGTGTCCGATGATCCAATTACTGGCAAATGGGTAGATGAGCCATGTACTAAAAATAACAGGCTAGTATGTCAAAGAATGCAACATTGGTCTCTGGATCATATTGAACAATTATTAAAAGATTATAAAACCGAACTTGATCAGATTAAATCTGAGCTCCAAGCAAGTATTCACAATATTCCTGTAGGATTTATTTATGTGCAGTTACCTGGGCAAATTGATCCCCAAAGTTTGTACCCGAAATTAACATGGGAAAATGTTACTCCCAAGTATGCTGGCTTATTTTTCCGGGCTGAGGGTGGAAATAGTAACAAATTTGAAAGTGGAATCCAAGAAGAGAATTCACCAAGATTAGTTAGTCTTCATCACTCATTTAATGAGAAAGATGCCAGTGGTGATGTAAATATAACCGCTGGTGCATGGTCAAAATATCTATGGGTAGCTAGGTCATATACAAATCCAGATGTTCAAGAGGCTGTTAGATTTTTGGTATCGGGAGGTGAAGCGAGACCCCGTAATGATGCCATACGTGTTTGGAAAAGGGTCAAATAAATGTAATGATTATTTTGTTTAAATAAGTCTAATATTTGTTAATAATATTTTATGTGACATATAATATGATATTTACAGTGTAAAACTTTAATAATGATAAATACTATGATAAATAATTCAAAACTATAAAAGTTACATTTATGTTATTAATAATTTAAATATGCATTTCACATTTTAGCATTATTGTTTCATTTTTTATAATTTAGTGTACGGTGATAAAGCTATGAGGTATAACATATTTGAAAACAAATTAAATAAAAAATTATTATTTTGTATTCAATACTAGCTTATTAAATAAAATTAATCTTTATTTCTATAGCTACAATAGTTTACAATTTATAACTGTGTAATATTGTCTTAATTTAATTTAATGATGAAATATTTTCTATCAATTAATTTAGTTTATTTTAAAACTTGTCACGTCCTATTAGTTGCAAATGTTAAAAAATACATGAACTAGGATGTTTTTGTATTTATTTTTAAAAGATAAATGCATCTGACCATGATACTCTGAAAATATGTCACGTTTCTCACACCACTTTAAACAAACACATTTAATCACATAATTAAGAGATTATGTTTGTCATTTAAAAATAAAATGACAATTTTACAATTACTTATGTGGGTAAATATTTTATTTAATTGTTAGTTTGTTATAGGAGTGTGAAAACTTTATATTACTCTATATTCGTTATTTTGTTATTTTAAATATTATATTACATGGAATTACTTTTTATATTATCTAAAATTGGTTTAATCTTGCTAAACTATGGTACGCAATTATTGCATATTTAAAATTAATAACACAGAGTTATAATTTTAATGATAAACTATTATTTGTAGTAATGTATACACATGCTGACTCTCAATGTGAAACTGGTTGGGACGTGTACCAAGATACAAAATGTTTCAAGATTTATAGTTACATGATGACTTATAACGAGGCTGTTGATTTATGTTCACAACAGGTTCACAATGCCACCTTGCCAACTATACACTCGCAACAGGAACAGGACTTCATAAATGATTTATTATTCACCAAACATAAAGTTGTTGATCACATATGGCTTGGTGCAAAAGTGGACAAAAAAGTAT
>CAJPVJ010001423.1:0-16521 GCA_905397405.1 Oppiella nova | reverse complement strand
AACGTGGAGTCGAGGGTATGTCGCGCCGGCATCCAAGTGCTCGTCTGTCAGTACTTTGCGGCCGAAGAACCACTCGTCGACTCGCAGATAGTGTCCTATTGTCGCGAAAATGTCTTATTCGGCGATCCGTTGAATGTGTTGATGAAAGACAATGAATATCGCGAGGAAATGGTGTCTAATCCGAGCCGTGATATCATTGGAAGTGCTCTGCTATTGGTTACGAAAACGCATTTATATTCTTATAGTCTGTTCAACAGAATTGAATTGAAAGATAAGATCAGTTTAAGTGATAAATTGAAGTCATATTCGGTGAACACCGCGGATGACACGCTGCATGTGTTGACCGATAAAGGTCTGCAGACTTATGCCATGAATCTGTTGTCTGTTTTCTACGATTACAAGACATTTGTTCCCATTTTTAAGCTCAACTTCCGGACGTTTATGAATATAGATATGATTTTCAGTACAAAAAGCTATGTTTTACTGATCAGCGAAATGCAGAATAATTTGCGGACTATTTATTCGCTGAAAAAGCCGTCGATTAGTGAGATCTACAGCGATATGACTTCCGGTTTAAGCGATCGGCAGCTGAAAATTGACGACAAAATCAATTTATTGTCGTTTTTGAACTCAATTTTGCATTTTAATTGTGACTTTCAAGCGGATACTAACTGCGAGATTAGGAGTATTTATCGCGAAAATTGTGTGCATTTATGCAATTTTCTCACTCAATACAAGTCGGATGACTCGCAAACACTAATCACTCATTTGATTAGATTATCAGAGATTAAGTTCTCGCACCTAATTAACTATAAATCAAATTATAGCCTAATTTATGAATTCATTGATAAGAATCTCGATTCGGACGAGTGTTTCGATGTATCGGAATGCGAGGTATTATCGCTAAAAAACTTTTTGCACGCTTTGCGTACCAGTGATTATACAATGTTTTGTCGCCTATGTTTGCGACAGACGTTTGAATTTGATGTCCGACTCGTAATCATAGAGTTGTTGCAAACTATAGACTCGTCGGACTCGCAATTACCGCGACTTTCGACGACTAAACTATTATTAGACAATAAAGACGTGATTAAAGCCACTGATTATATGCTTTTAATACAGGACTCAAGCGATTCGTACAATGAGTTGTGCAGTAATTATCGGATTATATTTCTCAACACATCTCTAGTCGTGTTGTTTGAGAAAAGTTGTCGAAATATATTTTACAAATATTTACTACATTTAGCGGACTATGAAAACAGTGTTGAGTTTGTGTACAATTTATTAGATAGCGATTATGAGCAGCGAGTTTGGCATAACTTTTTGATTATGGCATACAATACGCACAGACACCTATTCACAGATAAATTGGTTTTCAATCTAATTAAGGCATACATAGGGCTGTTATGTCACACTAGTGGCAAACACTCGTCGTATGCGCCCATTGAGTGCATATATCATGAATCGGTTGATTGGTTGCAACTCTTGCCACCGATTCATAGCCTAAACAATGAGTGCTTTTGCGTGAAATGCCATGAAATCACTCGTGATTTATATCTAGTCTTATACGAGGCTATCACTGACCACCAGATTATTAAGAGTCAGATAAACAGTATGTTTGCAGCTATTGATGACAATAGTGGCTACGAATGGCTGTCCACTGCCAGACTCCTATCGCTACCGGTTATCGATTGTGTTGAGAGACTTTTAGATGACTTTCCGCACCTACTGTCCCCCTATTTGAGAGATGTCTGCTCTAGTGATACAGTGGTGTTGAAACGAGTCATACGTTTGTTGGATCAGAAAATTGGTGACATTAAGGACCTGGATGTCGATGGCGATGTGGGACAGGCGCTGTGTTTTACGTTAAGTCAATTGGCGACGAGTTTAGCGCCCGAAGAGTTGGTGGAGATATTGCCCCACAATTGGCAAGACTTTTGCAAATGTTATGTTCAGAAATGCATTACTCATATGCAGTCAAACATATTGAGGCAAAAGATTATTAACCTAGGTCTCGAACTTAAAGCCATGAATTCAAGTGTTTAAGTAATTTTTGTGATTTAAATTATTTTAATAGTGAGATATATATTTTGAAATAGTATTTTTGAAATAAAATTGTAAATTAGTTATTTGACAAAATTGCATTTTACTTGTTTTTAATACTAATAAACTATTTTTATACTCCTTATCGGAAAAACATATGAATTTATTTAATAAATTAGTACCGAGAACATATAGCAAAGTGTTAACAACCCGTTGAAGATTAATAAGTAATATATTGCTAATAATGTTACGCCAGAGAGTGGCGTATCTGTAAGAGTAGGAGCACTGGTAGGGCCAGTGGTCATCCATTGCTGTGTATGGGGTCAACAACTTGTCTAATCTCACAATACGTTTGCCATTAAGTCTGAAATTAGTTTGATTTGCAACTAATCCTAGTATAGAGTCTGGAGTTCGTGAGCGAGACTATTATCTCCACACACTTCTAGCCATCACTTAATATCTAATAGTTTTCAAACTTTTCGCACATTTATTGATAACTAATTTAAATAAATTATTGCTTATGTAATAAGACATGAATTATTTTATGGACTCATGTTTTTTGTGATAAATTAATTCATAATACAATTCTTTGCCATTGAATTACACTTTACTACTAAACTAGTAGATTAGAGATAAGATTGGCATTAGTGGTGATCCCGGGGCGCCCCACCATTGCGCCGCTGATATACACTCTTAAGATATATAATCACCACTCGAAAGCCCATTAAAATTGATTTTTAGGTGTCGGTGCCGTTAGGATATGTGTGTGTATTTAATGGCTGTCGAGATAACTATAGCCAACACTCGTTATAAGTCCATTAGAATTGTCTTTTTGTGCTCAAAATTATTGCTTTTACCATACATTCAGAGATGTGTTATATTTTTAATACACTTTTTAGTATAGGAAACAAATTTTAATACATTTAATGTGTGACTAAAAAATATAACTTATTTTTTACTTTTGTTTCGGAATCCTATGGTTTGTGAAAAACAAAAATCTTATTTTCCATTAACTTTTAAGACTTATGGTGTTTGGGAACTGGGCATATGTTAAACATAAAAAAAACTTTGCATCTGTTTTGTGAATATATTTTGCACTGATACGTTTTAAATTTATAATATATATTTTAGAAAATTTAATTATTTTATTAACATTAGAGTGAAATATAAAAATATAATACTTTGAAAATTAAACTCTGAAAGTGTTAGTAATAATTTATTTTTAATTCACGCGTAATGATTTTTAATTTTTGTTGTTTAAGTTTGGTTAAATTATATTTGTTTTTTAGATTTTTAATATACTTATAAAACGATATATCATTTCCAATCCACTTGTATAATATAAATGATAATTAACTCACTATTATATATGAAATTATTTTAAAACTAAGTTTCATGTCACAAAAATAAAAACTTTACATTAATTAACAAAATAATTAGCGATTCAAATGAGAAGTGACTCTAATTTGAAGACAAAGTTCGTAACAAAAGTCATATATTTTTGTTCATAGCTTTTGAAGTAGTATTTCCTGAGGTCTTCAACGGGTATTACATTAAAAACATCAGAAAATACTATATTTTACAGAATTCTTCACACAATCCTAGGTTTGAGACATTTTTTGCTTTTATTTTCTTACACTTCACGCGAGAAGTGGTACTCGACTATCAAGTCTTAAATATATAAAAAGTATATATATTTTTCACTTTCTCAAAGTCCACACATATTTCTCGGGATCGAGTGTTCAATTTTGTTATGTAATCAAAAGTGACGGAACCTTCATATGCGTGTAAAACGGATTTCAATATACAGTATAACTTATATATATTTCTCTGTGAAATCCATATAAAGAGTGTGAATTAGATTTAAATCACTGTTAAGTTGTGATCTGACATAACATATTTCATGTATCGAAATTGATAACAGATATAACATGTGAGAAAATATATTATATATATATATATTGTATCAAAAAAGTTATGCTCCGGGTTAGTACCACTCAAATGCCTGTATAAACTTCTGACAGGTGTTTGAGATTTTTTTTGTGTGAATCCTTTTCTTATGATCTCTCTCTCTCTCTCTCTCTCTCTCTCTCTCTCTCTACAATAATTGCCTCGCAATCTCTCTTTCCATTTGAAATACCATTCCCAACACCGGAGATACATATTGATAGACAAAGGTTTTTATATTTTCATATTTATTTATGATGCTATGTTTTCTAGCATTTTAAATTTCAAATGACTTTTAAATTTAGAAACTAACGTATATTTGATATGAAATAACATTAATTTTAATTATGTTTGAAGTTGACGTCGAAAGTGATCATACATTTCATAAAAACTCAAAGGATTTGTGATTTTTTGGGTGATATTTGTCCGCATTATACGAGTACTTGACTTGAATTTACAAACCAATAGACAATTTATTTTAGTATAAAATAAATTATAAAACATTGTATACAATACTGTAAACTTTTATACTGTATAGTATAAAGTATAGTTAATTTTAAAGAAAATATTGCGCTAATGATAGGCTACTATTTAAAGTAAAATATGTATCATTTATAAAGTTGTTTAATGAAAACCAGCAAAGGACTTTTATCCTAGGACTTTTTTTAGGGCTTTTACACTTTTAGGTTTCATTGAACCATTTACTGTAAACCCTCGTTTATACATCGCTGTTGTACCCGGGTACTTTGTTTATAGTGTACTATAATATTAATGAATAATTTCTAAAAATATTACTTTGCTTTTGTTTATTAATATACCAATTAAATAACTTAAATAACTTATAACTTATTATTCACACATATAGTATTGATTCGTTAATACTACAGTACAATATTGTTTAATAATTAAATTTATTTAATTAAAATTTTTCCACAAAACATATTTTCATAACAAAATATACTCCATTACTGCCAACTTATATCATGTATCAAATAAATCATTTACCTTAACACCAATTAACTAAACAACCTTGCTCATACCTATCAACCACATAATGAGAGTATTACTAAACTATTTACTAATAACCACGACTTTGGCGCTCATATACGGGGCCCACACGGCATCCCACGGGCTATCCTACCGGGTCACACGACAAGTTGTGAACGTGAAATCGTGTTTGAGCATAGTAAGAAACCTGCTGGACACTCACAGGAGTAACTACGTTAGCATAGTCAAATTATCAATGACCAGGGCAATTGCCACGGGCTCCTGTATTCCCAGCTTATCGTACACGCTGTCCAACAATTTGACGCACAGGTGCGGACAGGGCTTTGTTCAGTGCCTGGCTGTCCAACTGTGCGAACATAAGGGACATAGACGTGGCTTAAAAGTGGGGACTAGGCTCAGACAACTGGCCTACAAAAAGGGCTCCTTTGCCCAGCAATGTGTAAGTGATTTAGCAGGAGCAAGGACATTTTAAAAATAACTATACGCGTATTGTATAATACTATGCGCCATGTTACATTTATTTTTGTTAACAAATAAATCACACAATAAGTTGTATTATAATTGTATGAATTATTTCTCGTACGTGTTATAAGACACTAGTATTGAGTATAGTGTTAATTACAAATAACTTATGATTGAAAACATGTGTGTTATTAAATTAGTTTGTAATATTCTACATATTGTATACTAAGTAACATATTCTGTAAACTATTTTATAGTCTACACTATAGGCTATGACAAAAAATGATAGATAGCTATAAATAAATTATTATTGAAATAAATATTTTTGAAATATATATATAATAATGTCTTTTTATATACAGCCAACAAATTACAAGCTAAACTATATTGAATGAATTTACAAATCACAATGTTTATTACCACGCTAAGCGATATTTGAATGCAAAATATGATTACATTTTTATAACTCTTTCAGTGATCATAATATTTTATTTGGTATATAATATCATAGATATATCGGAATGACAGCAAAAATTCCGATTCAAACTATTTTTGCAGTAGTTTTTAGTAAAGAATTTTGTTTTTGTCACACTTTATATCAATGACCAGAAAAAAAACAGATTATTATTATTACATGAGATGTTTGGATGAGTCGTGAAAAGTAAGTGATGTGAAGGAAAGGTAGGAGAAAAGGGAAGTCTGTATTCGCGTCTAAATTACAAGAATTGATATAAAAATTCTTTTTATTCTTTGACTTCAAAAACTATATTTTTATATATTTTTCACACAATTTTCGTGTTGTGTTTGTGATCCACAGAAAAAAGTGAGTGAAATATCATTAAATATATTTTGAAAAAAAACAGAAAATAAAAAAATAAACTTTCTTTTGAATCAAATACAGAGCACAAGAGTCTGTGAAAATGAATTAAAGTTTTCAGTTTTCAGACAACAAACAGACAGAGAAAAAAAACACATTTTATTAATGATTACGGAAAAAAGTTTGTGTAGTTTTTGTGTATCCGTAAGAATAGGATTTATTTTATGGAAATATATCCATTTTTTCGCAAAATATTTGTTCATTACTTAGAGAAATCACATCAAAAGGATATCTCAATTCAGAGATCATTATATATTTTTTGCGATGATTTGCTTTTACGATAGACTACACGAAACCAAAAGTAAAAATATATTTGATTTCAAATTGAGTTCAAAAAAACACAACAAAATATACGCGAAATTGCATTAAAAAAGCTTAAATTTTTTAAAAGTGTCTCACATTTCAATTGTGAACTTAATTTACATTTTTCTTATAAATCGACTGAAAAAAGGAAAATACTTTTTTGATATTCAATTGATTTTTGATGCCTTTTCTCTGCGGTCTAGGCTATGGCAAGGGGAACGGTATGGTATGGTATGGTTTGCCGTATGCCGTATGAAAGCGCCGGTAAAATATTCCGCCCATCGATTCAATCATATATTTCGTGAACGAAATAGTAATTCGCTTTTCTTTGGCATAAAATTCTTGCGGAATATGATTGTTATAACAGAAGGTATGGCATAAATGTATGGATCAAATGAATGGCAAACACACACACAGAATATTCTGTATTATTCTGTGTGTTTGAGGCACTTATGGTAGTGAATGACCGGATATCCATAGAAACTATTAGTGGAGTTAGCGTTTCAGTGGATATATTATACAAGTTATACACAAAATTTTATTATTGTTATTATTTTCTCTCCTTTTTTTGGTGGGAAATAGTGTCGACTTATTATTAATCTAATAATAAACTACACTATCTATGCATACGTCCTATAATAAGGGATATACACACCAACTAATGGCCCGACTTTTCGGCTTTTATATACAATTTTATATGAAATCATTATTAGTTTTCAGAGAAATATAGTTATTTTTATTTTATATATATTTATTTCACTGCCAATAATAATTTGATCAAAACTATATCTAACTTTTAATAACTACTTCAACCATAATCTCTATCTCTCACTATTACTTCCTATATATAAAAATAATATATATATCGGAGTCGTTTGAAAATGTGTTTTTGCTTTTTATGAGTAAATTTTTATATTTATTTTGTATACCTATTAGTATCGTACTATCATTATACACATAATATTGCTATTTATTATTTCATACATTACTCAACCGGTAATCTACAACTCATTCACGAAAAAATATATTTTGCATTTGAATTATTATATTCACTTTATTTAATATTTATTTAAATTTATGATTTTTTTCGCTGAAAGTGAGACTTAATCTAACGCACAGAATATTCTGGGCACAAATGTATTGAGTACTAAGTAATCTCAATTTGATACAATTATATTTATGGCAACCTTATTAAATATTTCATGTATGCGCGACTAATATAAAAGTTTTTTCTTATTTAAATTCAATGTTTCTTTCTTAACGTTAACTTTACTTAAAATAAGTCCACAAATCGATACCAAACCCTTTGGTGTAATACATACTACAGTATACTCTATATTTATATACATTGTAAGTACGGGTGTACTTAGAAATGGTTTGTAATATAAATGAATCGAAAGTTTAGTAGTATTACGGGATATACATTACATTGAGTTAAACTAAAGGCTATTTAGAAAATGTTATATAATATAGCCCTAAATATAATGGTGCAAAATTATGGCTATGCATTCAAGTAGTCTAATGTGTTTCCAGATATTGGGTATCAATATCTAAATGAATACAAATGGTATGTGTTTTGAATGCATTTCACTTGCTATACCTAATTGTTTAATTGATAAATAACTTGAATTTAAATATTTTACATTTTAAGTTACTTATATGGTTAGTTATAAGGTTTCAAGTTTTTTTTGTGAAAAATATTTGATAATTACTGTATTTAATTCACGTGAGTTTGAGAAATATATCTAGGTTACAAATTCCTAGCACATTTCTAATCATTTATGAATTTAATACACAACTTATTCACACAAAAAGTAATAAATATGTTTTCTTTTGGTATTAAATACAGAAAATACAAACAAAATATAATTTATAAAATAATTCTGTTGTATACGTACAGTGTGTATAAAATAAAGTTATAAAGTTATAAATGAAGTTAACTTTCGTTTTGTGTTTAGTATATTAATAACAACAACAAAAATCGCAAATTTTAAATAAAAAGGCACAAAAAAAATGTTCAAAAATTCTCGCCATAACTGTCTCAAGAATTTAATAATGTTTTCTCTATATTAGAATATTCTTTATCAAAAACTTTTTACTTGTTTTTTGTATATAAACGGAAAGGCATACGAAATATGCATACAATGGCTGTATATGTTTGGGCCGTTAATTTCCCCGGAGATCTAAACGCAAGATATTTTGTGTTTAGTATTAAGATTTTTATATAAACTTTTGCCAATAGACTGATAGGAAATTGATTTGTTTGGTGTTTAAAAAATTCATTATTATTTTAACCGCTAAGCAGGCATTTAGTGTATGTTTTTGTAATCAATTATTGTCATATCCTTAGTGTACTCCTAATCCTATGTCTAGATACATGAGAAGTTTATTTTATTTTTGTTGCGAAATATTTATGTGTAGTCTCAATGAGTAGTATTTAAAGTCTCGTATAATTTACTATTGATTATGAGTTTGGATGCGTGAAAGATTTCTGCATTCATTCATTAATATTATGCTATTTTTAAATAAGCCATTCATTTGGTAATACAGTATATTTTAATACAAAAATATAAATTGTTCACAATTTAAATACTATTATAAAATGTTGAGATAGAAAGCATTGGCACGAATGTAAACGTGATATAAATGCAAATTTGCATTAAAATATATAATATATAAGAGATTTTTAATTATGAGACAGAATTTTTCAAAAATGTATTTATTGTACAGAATTAGTAGAACAATAGTACAGAATATTCTGTGTCACAGGATATGATTATATAAAGTATTGAGATTCAAATGGTGAATATATATACTTATGTTTATACGATATACTAGCAATTTCTTAATCATTATGTGATTAATGATATGAAATGGAGATATATTTGCCGATAAAAATTTAAGACAAATTTGTTTAGCGTATAAATTTAAATATTAAACAAATTTACGCTTACAAATACAATTTAAAAAATTTAAATGGATATATAAAAAATAAAATGTGTTTAAAAATGTTTGCACAAAAAGTTGAGAAAACTAATATAATACTATCGTTTGAAAAATAAAAATGAAATGACAGTTGAAATTCATATTCATTTCATGCACACACAGTGTTATGCGAGAAATATTCATGAAAATACCATTTAAATATACGCTAGGTCTATTCAATCTAACTGTAAGTTTAATACAATTTTGTTTTTACTATTTCATAAGATATGCGTTAAGCATACCATAGAAAAAGTCTTAGCAATAAGTTATAGTGTTTTGTGTAATATATACCTAATTGTACAGCGAATTTAAACTCGCAAAATTAATATTATATACTATTTCTAAAGAATTTTAAATTAGGTATAAATATAATGGGCGTAAGTAATAAATATAATGAAAAATTGTCGTATAAATTTATATAAGTTTTATATACGGAATAAATTTTCATTAATAATAAAAGTGCTGCTTGAAAATATTTTAAGCCATCAAATGTTTTCAAAGCTGATAATAAGTTTATGCAACCCTTTTGTGAAGTTATATTCAGACTGAAAATGTATTGTTTTATTTATAGCGTGTTGTCTAATGAAAAGGCATTTCTAATGCGAGAAATTAAAATACATTTTTCTATGCGAATATGAATAGAGGTTTGATTTAGTGATGAAAATACTGTTAAAATGATTGCACACTTGAGACACAAAAATTGTTTCACATTCTCAGCGAAAATTATTTTATTAAATTGCACTCAAAATATATTTATACATACAGTGAGTGTTACCGTATTTTGTGTGGAGTTTTTGTGGGAATTGAAAACAATTAGACATAAATCAACAAATGTTTAGCTAAGCATATATTTAGTTACGTGTGATTTAATTAAATTGATACTTTTTCCGTGTATTTCATTTTTAATATATTATAGTTAAATGTTGTGTGTTAGACCTTTTACTTGATATAAACACAAAATGTTTAAAACAATAAAAATCATTAATATTTTATGCAAATATTATTAAATATTATGTATTGATATATTAATAAAATGGATTATTTTTTAGAGCTATTTAATTTATAGCAAAAATCTATTAATTTAACATGCAAGTACAGAAAACATCAATTTATAGCAATTATTCAAAAAATAATTATTTTTGTTGTTAAGAAAAGTCTCGTATATTATATGAAAAGGTTTAATGATTTTATAAAAAGTTTATGAGTGAACGAGAAATGCCAATAGACTTCGTATATATATATTATATATTAAAAATATTCTTGAAATACATTTTTTTTGTTTAATAACTTATATTAAACGTATGATTAATTGAGTTTTTTATTTATTAATATTATACATAAGTCTTCAAAAAATGAGAAAAATGTTGAGTTAAATGCAGAATAAATCATATGCTATAGTATATGGCTATTCATAAATTGCAATCTAATGTTACTGTCAATCCATTGGTTTTATGATTGCATTCAAATGTGTATAATTGCATGTTTTGAATATTTGTTAATATCAATAATATAATATTATATCTGTATAATGAATTAATGTTCAACATATAAATATTGGGTATTATAATAACCTTTGCAATAAGAATGAAATAGTTTGCATATTTTTATACCATTAATAATAGCAAGTTAAATTTAATAAGTTTTTATCAAATGTTTGCTTATTGACATAAAATACCAAAAATATATCTAAACAAAAATTTAACACTAATATCAAGTTAATTATCATAGCTTATAATTTATATGCGATAATTTGATAAGATTGCATATAAATATTAGATAATTAAATTAAACTATTAAAAGTAATCCAATCAGTGACTACTATAAAAAGTTTATACACGAAAAGTATGTCTAAATTGAAAATATATTTAATAAATGACAGGAAATAAGTTGAGGCAAACATTGATCATTAATTCAATTGAATGCCAAATACTGCAAGTATTAGCAATTAAATCATAGCATTCATTACACAATTATAACACAAACACACACATACCTATCGGCCCCTTAAAATGCCTGTCCAAATGAGTCAATTAAGACAATTGAAAGTAATGGACAATTCTGTACTACTATATATAATTTATCTAGTTAATTTTCCATAAGCTTTAATATAATTAGTCATAATTTACTGACAGAATATCATTAAATCTCGTGATTAGTATCATAAATAAATATTCAACGACTAGTAAACCAATCATTTATTATAATTTAAATTATTTGCAAGCTTATTATGGTATTATTATGAACGCCTCAGCTATAAATACCATACAAAACAGCTTATATGGTGAATGTTTTATCGTATTTAATTATCATGGTTAATGATGAAAATTATGACATTAATCGCTAATTTAAAGCTAAAATTTTAAAATAAAATGCAAAATATATACAGAATTTGAAAGCTTCATGAAAAGGCTTTTGTATTAATTAACTGCTAATTTGTGTGGACGTCCAGTAGATATAAATATATATATCTGTTTCCCTCATAAATATAGAGATATTTATTGCCATAAAAATCAATAAATCGTTCAATTAATCAATTATTTGGCCCCCAAAACTGTTGTTTGTATTGGCAATGAATGGCACACCAAAAAAAAGTGGACACAATCTCCAGAAGTGATTCAATGCACTCATCAATGGCTCCATAAGTAGTGTACATTTGAGTGGAGAAAAAAAGTTATCATTAATTCAGTGCCAGTAAGTACTCGATTAAAGACACGATTTAAGTCAAGTAAAAATCATTAGACACTCACTCTGTTGATTATTTTAATTAAGAGATAAAAGCACACAGTTGCATTTTTATGAATATATTGATAGTATTTTGTGAGAGCTACCTTATCGTAGTAAAATCAACGGTCAACACTAAATATTGTATGAAATTAAGTAGTATTTATATAACTACTACTATATCTATTAATGTATACTTAATATATGTACTAGTATGATATACTAAATAATAAATATTATGTGTACTATACGACTAGTTATACACAGCTCAAAGTAATGGCACTTTTGTTTGAATGGAAATATTTAGTAATTACTGTAAGAAAATGTTGTATTTATGGCATATAATTGAAAGCAAACATGTAATGCATAGCAATCTGACAATTAAATACATAATGCAAGTCATATACAAATACGAGTTGCGATCCCTTATACAGTATATTAAGAGAAAGTATTGCCAATGAGTTCAGTAGAGAGCAAATCAGAGAGAGAGAGAGAGAGAGAGAGAGAGAGAGACTGTGAGAGTGAGAGACTGAGAGAGTCTGTGAGAGAGAGCTGTTGGAGTAAGGGATCAATAAATGAGCTCATATTCTGGTAGTGTTCACATAGACTGGCATTCGGTTTGTGTTATTCCGGGACGTCATCCACGAGTGGTGTGTCTATGAGTTTAAACAGTTATATATCGATATATGAGTTATAAGTTTTCGTATTGTGTGCGGTGTTGAACACTTTTGCTATCAAAATACAAAACAGTTTATCATTTTCAATATATATCTCAAATCAACTCAACTGTTATTAATAAGCGATAATAAAGATCCAAACAATTTGCAGCCCTTTTTAGCGAAGTTATTGACACTTCTTGACACTCTTAAGGCACATATAAACTGTCACTTCCTATCAAATGATAAAACTTTTTTCTATCGGTAAGTTGTTGACAATTTATTTTGTTTGTGTATTATTAATATAATCTAAGATTATTCCGGAATATTCAACAAATATACTGTAGATATACAACAAATATAATAAAGGGATCCTTAAAAATATAAGTGAATATGATTTTTATGCGAAACGTGATACATATAAAAATCACATATTAAAGTGTGTGTATATAATAAAATTGTTTGATAGGCTGTAAATTGTCGATAGATTTGTGAGTAAAAAATATGCTACTAGCATATACAGTATATCATATTTAAAAAGTGCTAGTGTGAATATTTTCTCTATCGTCTGTGACTGCAATTTATTGTAAATTTGTTTATCCTTTGAGAAACATTATATATTACAGTATATGAGAGAGAAAGCGCTATTTTTATATGAAATCCATATCTGTATTGAAAAGGATAAGTGAAGTATGAAAAGGGGTTTTAAACAATCCTTATGTGTAGTAAATAGTATGTAGTCGTGAGCCTTAAATTTCAATATACCGTTAGTCGACTGACACTCAGTTATCTTATTCTGACATATCTTTCAAACTTATTATACGCGAAGGTATTCTCCAATTTAATGTTCAGTGTATGAGTTAATACTACTGGCAGTGAATATCATAGATACGGCAGAGTATATACTGTATATATATGCCATACATTTGGGCCCTAAGTATGGGAATCGGATTTCAGAGAGAATACTGTATGGAGTGAATGAAATAAAAGGAAAATATAATTTTATTTTCGCAAATATGAAAGCTTTTGCATTCATTTTTCACATACAAAAGCAGTGAGAAGTATATATATTTTCCATCAGTTTTTGCGCAAGAATTTACTACACATTTGGATACATAAAGTGAGAGAAATATGTGTGAAAATGTATATAATTTTTGCAAACATATAAACTTTATATTATATTATAAAGTGATATATAAATACTGGCAAACATTATTCATATCTGCATTTTGTTGTCATAGGACTTGTTATATGTACGGGAATTCTCGCTGTTAAAATAAAGTTTGTAATTTTTGTTATATAAAATAAATTATTAACACAGAAAATTGTTTTGAAAACCAGAATAATGTGAAAAAAAGTAGCAAAAATTCATAACTAAACAATTTATCATTGAATATAAGATAATAGAGTAATACGCGAAAAAGTATATCATAATTAAAAAATAACAAAGTATTCGGGATAGAAGTCCAGAATATTTTACAGAATATTCTGTGAAAAAGTATATTTTATGTCTGAATTTATGTATAGTTTTTAATGTTGAGCGTTAGACACGAAGTAAATCATATGTAATATTAATTTATGTTGAAGTTTTGTATCGCAAAACATATAAACTATGAAAAAAGAGCTGAAAAATTGAACAATACTTTAGAGAATTGGGCGAAAGGTTTAGAGAAAATATCAATATTATATGAAATGTAAGTGTTTTACTGATAACAACAACACATACATAAACACCGATCCCATGGGTTTAGTAACGAAACTCGCAATTTTCTGCTAGTTTTTAGCATTGGTTAAAAAAATTTGAAACCATTTACTGTAAACAATACAAAACTTAAATCCACTTTGCTAGATACTAGTATAAAGTTTGAAAATAAACTCTTTTTCTAATACACAATAAATAAATAAAGTTTTGCTAAATAAGTTAAATATGCATAGACATTTACAGTATATAGTATAAAATAGTAATGTTTTGCTACAAAATAAAATTTATATGTTTATATTATCATAATTAATAATGTATATTACAATTGATTACTAAAATGTTGACATAAAACATATTAACAACATTACAAATGAACTATAATTAAAAATATTTCACAATAAAATGTGTTAATTAATGATGAATTACGAGCGTTACTGGCAGTGAATTGATTTCACAAATGTTTGTGTATTTTATTTTTATATACGAAAGGAGTTGTGTTTTATTTATCAGATTTTGTCAAAGCGGCTAATCATTAATGATATGTCGACTGAAAAATTATAGTGAATACTAACTATTCAATGGGATTTGTGTTCATTAAGTCACATCGTATATAATTTATATATGAAATAATTGAAAAAGACACTGACAGAGTTTGCCTACCGGTGCCCAAATGGCGAATACGTGCCCAATACTCATCATATGAACATCTCTTATCCATTCGCTAATACTTACTCTCATTATATAAATAAATATTTTCGCTGCAAATGAGAGACACTTAACCCATAGAAATGAAAGATTTTTAATAACAATTATGTATAATATTTGTGTAAAACAAGTGAATCGCTTGAATGTATAATAAGTATTACGTGAAAAGACTTGAATTAAATACATATTCCTATGAAAAACACTGTAATTAATGTTGTTTTATGTTTCACTCTATATTCACGACTCATTTCTTAAATTAATTAACAAATTAAACTAATATTTATTATGAATATATACACTCGTTTTCAGTGACATATTATGCAATTATAATCTCTATTAAACGTTTATAATAAGTTTTATAAACTTTTTTGGTAAATAGTGTTTTTATTTATGTATAAAATTTAAGCTAACATGGAGAAATAGGCACCAGGTTTTACAAGTCTAAAATATAGCTTATTTTATCCGATAGATTAAACTGATGACAATTTATGGGTCATTCCGACTGATAAAACTTGAATTTACAAAATCACTTTCAAATCTGTTTGACTTGAAATGGCTAAACAAATAAAAATTAATTTCGTTGAAAATTACACAATTATTACATTTAGTGAAAACACATTCAAGTTATAAAAAACGGTTTATAAAGATCACAGAATATTCCCGTATAGAGAAAACGATTGCATGCAATGCTTGAGACATAAATGAATGCCTTTTTTGGATGAATATATAGATACTTATCATCGGTTTTATGTCCAATTCCTGCAATCAATGATTATATTAAAAATAAGAGATAAGGAAAATATTTGGACGCAAATCGTATATAAATTTATATTTTATGCGTTAATGCCAGAAATTAAGCAATTTTAGTGAACATATACAGTAGACTAGGCTATTAAATGGGAAGTATGTACTGAGAAAATTGGTTACTAGTTAACTTCTCGAAAAATAATAAAAACATATTATATTCGCGCCAATAATGACATTAAATTATAATTAAATATAACGAAAACTTTTCGGGCAAATAAACATTGAATTATTATCGGTTAGGATCTCATGTTTTGTGAATATTATAGTTAACAGCAAATCCCAAAAGTATTGATTAAAAGTTACAC
>CAJPVJ010001422.1:2659-16522 GCA_905397405.1 Oppiella nova | reverse complement strand
TTTTCTGAAGAAAATTCTTTGCGATGTATTTATATATAATATTTGTATTTATAGACATATTTTATATGCAACTTAAATAACTATTGAAACGACTATTTGTTAAGTTATTTAACATTTAAAAAACATAATCAGCTGTACTTTGAGAGCCACACATTTTTTGCTATTAAATTCTGGTTTCGATGTTTGTATACACTATTCAAAAATGCTACCAGTGTTCACAAAAAAATTATTTGAATATGAAAAGACACTAATAGTATGCCTGCCTATGACCTCAATTTATTTCCAAAATTCAGATCTCTCTCTCTCTCTCTCTCTCTCTCTCTCTCTCCGAGTTATAGCGAGAATAAAATAAAGTGTTTTTACACCAAAAAAAAAGTTGTGTAACTTTTTTGCACTCACTTTCTATATTCAACTCATAAGACTATCATAAGAGTACAGAACTGTTGCCAATAGAAATGAATTAAAATTAGTCAAAAACAACAACAAAATAACAGTTTTCTTAAATGTTTAGTCTCTTTAGACAACAATTAATTTTCAATGTATTCCATGGCTTTAATCCCATTTGAAGCGAGGATTTAAAATCAAATAATGTATAACCAGTGCTCTCGATGTTATTCTAGTGGACTGATCACCAGAATGAGAGAGAGAGAGAGAGAGAGAGAGAGAGAGAGAGATTTAAGATTTGAATGAATGAATGCGTGTTTACCACAGAAATCACAAAACACGACAAGAATTTGCATTTTATATATTAATTACAATAAGAGATAAATTGTTTGTTTGCTGTGTTTTTGTAAAGAAATATTTTCTTATCAAATATATATATATATATATATATATATTAAATACATTATTATAATTAAGTCATTCAACAAATATGTGTTTGAAAATATGATTGAGTTTTGTGATTAAATTTGTTTAAAAGTTTTTTTTCGCTTTTTAAATGCATTTCAAAATTGATATAAAGAGTGCAGTAAATGTTGAAAATTCTGCGAAAATCTATTAATAATATTAATGATAAATAGTCGGGAAATAAATAGTGAGAGAGAGAAAAAATATATAATTTATTCAAAAATAAATTCTCTAAAGTATTTATTTGATTTTTGAACTTTAAATATGAATTATATAAGAAAATATATAATCAATAGTGAAAACAGATGTAATAATTGCAGCACTTTTTCGCACACAAAAATTTAGTGATACATTTCATTGAATACCATAACTCGTGAGTATCATAGTATGTGGTGGTTATGGACAGGGGTTACGAGGGCGACATTAGGCGCATGTGTTCACAATTTGTACAAATATTTCAATCACATTGTTAATCATGTTTTGACGTTTAGTCTTGAATGTAATTTTTGGCATCAAAATTCTTCATATAATATACAATGAAATAATTGTTTTATTTTGTTAGTCACTACTCTGTGTCCCCCTTATATACAATCATATAGACAGTGAAATAATACTTAACATAACAAATAAAAGTTTTTTTTAATGTTTGGCTAAATAACTGAAGTTTAAAGGGACTGGGGATAGAAATATGTGATTATTATTATTCCCGTCACTCAATGTACAATTGAAATGCATATATACGAGAGGACTGTTTATATACTATATTTATATATTCTTACATATATTCTTATATATGTATGTGAAGTGTAAATGTTTTTTATATGACTAATCCATATTTGGTAGAAAGGATGAGCCCGTTCTACCAGTTTAAGGGCTAATACAGTATATCAATATTAAAGCATGAAATATGTTGTGTGTATTTGAATTGACTTGTATTTCAAGTCCGAGAGATACTCTGTTAAGATAGTGTGTGCGAGAGAGAGAGAGAGAGGTTTCATCATTCAGTCACTCGAGTCGTTGAGTATTGTCACGAATATTCTGTTAGAGAATATTCCGNGCTCAGAATATTGAGATGAGGAGAGAGAGAGAGAGAGAGAGAGAGAGAGAATGAAAATTAATTAAATTATATTTGAAGGTCGATAGAGAGAAGTTGCGGTTAAAATAAAAACAACCAAATGTTGACAATACATACACTCATCACTGGTTATGTGTATTGATTGTGACAATTGTGTTGACATTATACGAGACAATCGTACAAATGATGTAATGACTGGTCGTAACAGTCAATTGGTGTATGAATTCAATTATAAATAATTGGCGTAATATTTATGTATAAATAAATATACTCTGAGAGAGAATTTGGAAATTAGTGCGAAATTCTTGTGAAATATATTTTCAATTTTCGTGTTTATATTTCGCTATATTCATGGTATTTATAATACAAAAAACAAGAATTTATATATATTTTTGTCTTTTTTTGTGTCGGAAATATATACACAAATTCTGTGTCATTTATTATGTATTATATAATGTGTTATCCCCCTATTTTCCAGCGAATAAACACACATAGCCATGTATACATTACTGATTTTTAGCCGTAAGTGAATGGTATGGCATATTTCTGTGCACTGGTAGTCGATAGATAGGTAATACCGATGGGATATACGCACGCGGCTTATGAGTCTCTCTCTCTCTCTCTCTCTCTCTCCTCACTCTCAACACATACAGCACTGAAACATAAAGTGTTTTCGTGTAATAAAGCATAGTTTTACGTCAAAATTACGTAAAATACGAGAGTTGTAGCCACTATTGCACAGCGATTGGCTGCTGGAGTTCCGGCGCACCATATATGGCATTAAGTGGTCGCGGCCTTCATTCATAGAAATATTTGCGCTCATGTAGTCTATGGCACAGCGCGTATATAGCCTGCCCTATCGATTTTATACGGCATATACACGTATATATATGTGCCAGTTGCTATTTCGCTACAACTCCGACTGGCTGCGCGCGGGTAGTTTTGTGTTCAGTTGAATACGAGTGCTCAGACTGTCAGCACTACTCGACTATAAGAATAATAGACGTAGAATTGACGTAACTCAGTGTTGTATAACGACTAGCACTGTGCACACTAGCACTGGTAGCTCTCTCGCACTGGTAGTTCATAGAGTATATTCAGTTTGTTGTCTATACGCGCGCCGATATGACCGTCGATTCCTGAACCCCATTCGCGAGAGGTTTCATCATTCAGTCACTCGAGTCGTTGAGTATTGTCACGAATATTCTGTTAGAGAATATTCCGTAAGATTCTTGTATGAAGTCAGTCGAGACGTCTGAGACTAATCGTACAGTCTGTCAGTATTACTACACACAGAATATTCTGTTTGTCGACCAATAATACAGTTATTATTAAATATTTATTTGTTGTGTGCGTTATTCGGTCTGTTATTATACAGTATATCATACCTTAAAAAAGTTATCTCAAAAAACACAAACTCTTTGAAAACTGAATCTCTGTTTCCCAACCGTAATGTCTATAACCGTTATATTCAGACAAATCCCATAAACTGTTTGTTTGAATGATAAGTCTGTCGCCGAAGTCGTCGTCGCCGACCATAATCTCGCTATTCGTCGAACTCTTTGCGTTGAGTCACAGCCCGCGCCGACAGCAGCGCCGACACCACAAGCCCGGGCCCTACGCGACCAAACTGCCCGACGCCACACCCGTGGCGGCCACTGTCAGCACCAGCTCCTCGTCCACCGCCTCGTCGTCGTCGATCGATTGGGCGGAAGTGAGCCGTACTCTCGCCGCCCAAACTCTCGGCACCCCCTCGTCGGCCACCGACTGTGTGTTCGCCGAGCCGTTCGACTTCCCGACCCCCACGGGTCCGGTACCGTCGACCCCGACTACTACTGGTACTCATAAACAGTTAGCTACCGGCGCCGCAACAATGATTATGGAAGGCCTGGACGCCATCAGTCACGCGACGCTGACTGAGCCGACTGTCCAACACTTTCAGCTGTCGTTCGACTCGTATAAGATTCACGACGACAGTGACGACCAGCCCTCCCCCTCCATGTCCGAGTCGCTGATGGGAGGCTGCCGTTCCGGTATCGACGAGCCGGCGACGGCTGGCGAACGAACACCCGGGTCGCCCGGTTCGGCCACCGGCACCGGCGATAATACCAACGTATCGCTGATGGGAGTCGACGACACCCTGAACACCCCGGTGTCGACCAGCTCCGATGTGTCGGCGTTTTTCTCCATTGTCACCACAATACCCGACGCGGTGCCCATCACAGGTATGAAAGCCTACTGTTCCCCCCTTATAGTGTAGTTCTCGTTTGTGTTTGAAACAGAGATTTGTTAATTAATTAGGAGGTATTCCCCCGTTTCGATAGTCTTTTCGTGTGTATGTGTGTAGTGTTTGTTGTTATTGTAAAAACATATGTAGTTATCATATGTTTGCGGCGGTGGAGAGGGTGTAGGAGTAAGGGCTGACACCAAAGCGAATCACCTGCTCTTTCAGAGAGAGATAACTGTACTCTCTCTCAGTACTCTCTCCCTCTTACATAACACACACTCACTCATGTGTGTAAACCTCTAACCGCACGACATATGATAGCGTAGGGTATTATATAATGTGTATAAATATTTTTACATGAGTACCGATTCTGTACTCATTATAATACAAGAATCGGCTAAAATCCTATGATTTTGTTGTCTGTGTTTTTTTGTTGCCATCGTTTGACTCATCCATGTATTTCACATTCATTCACAATCTCTATTCCGTTATATGTTTGCCGAAAAAACCATTTTCATGAATGAAAATGTATGTAACGATCGGTTATATGTTTTTTGTGTTGTTTTTCTCTGCGCTTTACTCCGACGACGCTCTTAAGCCGTCGATCGATATATTTGTCGTCATATGATATCATTGAATGCCACGAAATATAGCAAAAAAGCCAAAACCTCTCTCTCTCTCTCTCTCTCGCCTGAACTTTGATTTTTCAAAAGACCATTATATCGAGAAATACATAACAAAACTTATCGCTCGCATTCATATCGATATTAAAATTTATTTATGAAAATAATTGACGAGTTTATTGTCATTTATCTGAAAATATTTTTCAATTACAATAATAACAGATACTATTATAATGAGATTTATTGAAATTTTCAGTGTTCAAGGCTTTTAATAACCTATTTATTGGACATTTATTTGTTATATTAATACGAAAATTAAATATATTTTCTACATTACTGACAAAACGTATTTTATAATATTTATTTAAATTACATATATTTTAAAATACGCCTAAATATAATTGATGCGAAATATTAATGATTACATTTCATGCTAAATATTAAACACCATTGTATATAATTGTGTGCTTAGTATACACACCGTATTCATAGGTATTATTATAAATGCTTTATATGTATATTTCAAGTTCACAGGTATTGCCATATATAGCAAAACCTTTATCAGTGCTCTCTCTCTCTCTCTCTCTCTCTCTCTCTCTCTCTCTCTCTCTCATCCATAATATTAAACACAATAGAGAATCATATAGAGAAGTGTATAATATTTTTGCTTTTAAAAAAGGTTTTTCACGATAGTGTAGAGCAAAACATATTACAGATATTCTTGAGCTGACAATACGATTAAGTGCTTTAATATTGAGTTAGAAAAAAGGAGAGCGCACAGGTATTAGGCAATCCAGTGTGTTTCATATAACATACCTGTGCTCTCTGATAGAGAGAGTGTTAGAGTGTTAGCCCCACAACAACAACAAGAATTGGTGTGTTGTATGTCGTGAGCGCACATGTGCTGCGATTTTGTCTCATTTGACAATTAATTCAATTTAATTAACACTTGGTTTGTATGGAAAACGTCTACTTAATAGATAACAATTGCATTGTCGACCGAAAATTAATCAAAATTTGCTTAAATACACAATTAATTGGCGGTTAGTTTGCCACCTGTGCGCCACTAATTTGTGTACGCAATAGGGGATAGGGATACACGAGAGTGAAGTGTATTGGGGAAGGGGAGGCAGGTATTAGGATATAAAAGGCAATGCACAGTCACAAGTTATATAAGCTTACAGGTATTAGTATAGATAGGTATATACAGAAATCCAGATGACCCTGTGCTTACATACCAGTTCTCTGTGTGTAAGTCTTTAAAAAATTATATTGACTATTATTATGGGAGAGTGTATGCACTCAAAACACATCATGGTTTTTATGATGAAGTGGTAGCTCTCTCTCTCTCTCTCTCTCGTAAAACATATGAGAGTTTAAAGCAAAAAATGGGCGAAACGTTTAGAGAGAAAAAAAATTGGTTTAAAGATTTTTTGTTTAACTGATGAAAAAAGAGTCTTAATGTCAACGGAATATAAATATATAACAGTATAAAAAAAGTTCATGTATTATAGGAATTGTGGCAGTTTTTTGCGAAACAGGTCTATGGCCTAATATGGGACGGCACCGGTATGTCAGCAGAGATAAAGTGGAATAAGTAGTTACAAAACGCTCAGAATATTGAGATGAGGAGAGAGAGAGAGAGAGAGAGAGAGAGAGAGAGAGCCAACAGTTGAAAAGTTTCTATCATTAATTTGCATACAGTATAGCACACACACTAATTTTAAAAGTTTCAAAAATTGTTTCACTGTTTTCATGAAATTTTTGTGTAATATATTTAAAACGAAAAAAATGTTTTCAGAGCATAAGTCGCTATTTTGGTAGCGCTCTGAACGATATATTTAGATGTATTAGTGTTTAGTGGGGTTTATGTGAGCGATATATTCAGTCGAATACACAGATGTGAACACAACTGACGAGGAGAAGACATGTACTCAAAAAAATTTGAGGAGAAAGAGAGAGAGAGAGAGAGAGCACTGAAGTTAGGTTTAGAAATAAGTGAGAGTTAGTGAGGGATAGGTTCGATGTATTTATAAATTTTGTAGTTCACAGGCATTCACACTAAAACACATAGCGAGTGAGCGATTGAGAGAGAGAGAGAGAGAGAGAGAGAGAGTCAGTGACTATAGATTTGTTGATCTAAAAGTTTTCTGAAGAAAATTCTTTGCGATGTATTTATATATAATATTTGTATTTATAGACATATTTTATATGCAACTTAAATAACTATTGAAACGACTATTTGTTAAGTTATTTAACATTTAAAAAACATATAATCAGCTGTACTTTGAGAGCTACACATTTTTTGCTATTAAATTCTGGTTTCGATGTTTGTATACACTATTCAAAAGTCCTACCAGTGTTCACAAAAAAATTATTTGAATATAAAAAGACACTAATAGTATGCCTGCCTATGACCTCAATTTATTTCCAAAATTCAGATCTCTCTCTCTCTCTCTCTCTCTCTCTCTCTCTCTCTCCGAGTTATAGCGAGAATAAAATAAAGTGTTTTTACACCAAAAAAAAGTTGTGTAACTTTTTTGCACTCACTTTCTATATTCAACTCATAAGACTATCATAAGAGTACAGAACTGTTTGCCAATAGAAATGAATTAAAATTAGTCAAAAACAACAACAAAATAACAGTTTTCTTAAATGTTTAGTCTCTTTAGACAACAATTAATTTTCAATGTATTCCATGGCTTTAATCCCATTTGAAGCGAGGATTTAAAATCAAAAAGCTTCAAAAATATTTATGTGTTTTTTATAATCGGCGTTATAATTTACACATATTTTGTTTGGCATTAAAACATGAACTCGGCTACTGAATAATGTATTCATTTTTTGGGAAATATATATTTATGTATTTAATAAATATATAAAACACAAAGTTATTACTGTGTTATTATTATAGCAAAATGTGTCGTTTGAATGTCAAAAAATATATATTCTGTGTTTGACATAAATTAAGTACAAAACTCTTAGCTCTCTCTCTCTCTCTCTCTCTCTCTCTCTCTCTCTCTCTCTCTATCACAATAACGAGAGATTTTTCGGTTCACTTTTCGCACAATAGTTTATATGTAATAAAGAACTTCAGAAACGACTTCAGACTTGAAAACAAATTTATACCACAAATCACTTGAAGAATTTGCGAGAATTTCACTATCGCTTGAAAATTAAAACTTTCATTTTATTCACAAACTATTTGCGATGAGTTTGTTTAAGTAGAAAATATAATTTCACTTAAGTTTTAACAGTGCAGTGAAAGTTTGTCAGTGATTACTCGCAATATATATTTATATATAATTTAGTCAAATAATCATATTTATTGAGACTCAGAGCCCATAAAATGAAAGTTTGAGAGAAAAAAAGTGACATTAATTTCAGTATTTCAGCAAAAAAGAGAGTGTAATAAATATCTATAGAAACATAGGACTGGTATGCGAGAGAGAGAGAGAGAGAAAGCCATAAAACAAATACCAGAAAATTCCTATAAAATTAATTTAT
This sequence comes from Oppiella nova, assembly GCA_905397405.1. Lineage (NCBI taxonomy): Eukaryota > Metazoa > Arthropoda > Arachnida > Sarcoptiformes > Oppiidae > Oppiella > Oppiella nova. The sequence continues at coordinate 8,241 of CAJPVJ010001422.1, read as the reverse complement.
AAACACACTTATTATTTATGAAGTATTGTATTGTTTTTGTTTATAGAAAATTATAACTCAATTTTCTGGCTATATATCATGTAATCATAAATTAATACAAAAAATTTTCTCTACAATTTTCTATCATATTTTGCAGACACCGAGAGAAATATCTTACTTGTATTTACAGATCATTTGATTTGTTGAGTCTCTCTCTCTCTCTCTCTCTCTCTCTCTCTCTCTCGTAAAACATATGAGAGTTTAAAGCAAAAAATGGGCGAAACGTTTAGAGAGAAAAAAATTGGTTTATGTGTATGCACTCAAAACACATCATGGATTTTATGATGAAGTGGTAGCTCTCTCTCTCTCTCTCTCTCGCAAACATTCATAATATCTCAATACTTATCACGACATCAATTGATAGGCAGGCAGTCATTGACAAAGAGATAGAATGTGTTAAATAAACAACAAATGAATTGCTTTAAAGTTTTATTTTTAGTTTTTTATTTAACAAATTTTACACCTCTCTCTCTCTCTCTCTCTCTCTCTCTCTCTCTCGCTCTCGCATTCATTAGCAAACAAAAGAGACGAGAGAAAGAAATTTTGTGATCAGAAAATACAGACAGACTTTTGGCATTCAATCAGAAAAATATTGTGTTTTCCTTTCGCTAATCAAATAATGTATAGTTTTCTCTCGGATTTTGATATTTTTTTTCGCTAACAATTTGACTGTCAATCGAGTCATTCATTCGGTCAATAAATTCTTGAATCAAAAAATAAATTTCCAAAAATTCTTTCGCATATACTATGCAATAAAGTGCTAACAAATTATACGATAATTTATTACAAACTACTGCTCTCAAAACTAAGAATCATGGTACTTTAAATTTACCAAATCAGTGCATAATATATCTCAAATATACAACTAATAGCAACCATTCAAGCAATTACCAAAAAAATGTCTAATAAATTAACAAACACTAATTTATCAAGCACATGAATATCATAAATAAATATTATCATAACATTTAGATATCAATTAAACATAAATTCCTGAATATATATACATAAATTATAAATTGAAAAACTAATGAGCCTGTACATTTGTATGAATTCACAGCCGAGGCTGCCGGCCCCGTCCAAGGAGACAAGAGTGGCGAGGACAGTGGTAGTATGTACCCGAGCTCCCAGCCCTCTGGACAACAGCAGACCACTACCATCAGCAGCGCGGGCGCCAACCAGCGCTCCCTATCCTACCAACGCGTGCCACAGACACCGATCACATTGGGTACCGGCGGGTACTCGCAAATACAGACAGTCAACACCACCACCACCTCATCATCGCAGGTGTCATCCGTATCACAGCAACAACAACAGCAACAGCCGGTCCAGTCGTGGCTGTGCACCGAGAAGTCATCCATATATACGCCGCTACTGAACATATTGGGCGCACAATCGCAGCCACAGACACAACAACCCCCTCAGCAACAGCAGCAACAGTCGCAACAGCAACAGGTCCACCAGCTGTCCACCGGTCAGCAGCACATGGGTATAGGGGACGGCCAGTCGCCGCAACTGATCGCCAGCCTCACGGCCGCCGACTTCGAGTCCCAGCAAGAGATGGGTTTCTCGACAGCGGAGGCGCTATTTGGCGCCCAATTCGCCGACGGCTTCTCCATGAGGCCGGCGCCCATCTACACGAGTCAGAGCGCCGGTATATGCGGTCAGGAGGGCGCCGCCGTCGCAGCGCTCGTCACGCCACTGGTCTCGTCGTCGACATCCCTGAGCGACGACCTGTTCGGCCGACTGGGCGGCCAGTGTGTGACCACATCGGCGCCCCCGCAGCAACAGCAGCACAACCTCCCGAAGTATCAGTGGTCGACGTTCACGACCCAACCCCAGGTCGTCCAGACGTCGACCCTAGACTACGGCGGACTCGGCGGACAGTTAGCCGCAGTGGTGCCCAAACAGGAGCCGATGTCGGTGTCGGACACGGCGTACGTGACCGCCGCCAGCATATCGCCGCCCATTGGCCACCAGCAGCAACAGGCGACCGGCTCCACCATCCCGGCCACCCTCGCCGAGTACAACCAGTCGACCAGCAAAGGTCACGAGATACTGAGCCAGGCCTACCAGAACAGTCCCATACCGTTGAAGTTAGTGCCGGTAAAGGCCCGCAAATACCCGAACCGACCGTCGAAAACGCCGGTCCACGAGCGGCCCTACGCCTGCCCTATCGAGTCGTGCGATCGCCGGTTCTCCCGGTCGGACGAACTCACCCGTCATATCCGCATACACACGGGTCAGAAGCCGTTCCAGTGCCGCATATGTATGCGCTCCTTCTCCCGGAGCGATCACCTCACGACACACGTGCGCACCCACACCGGCGAGAAGCCCTTCTCGTGCGACCTCTGCGGCCGAAAGTTCGCCAGAAGTGACGAGAAGAAGCGTCACGCGAAGGTCCATCTCAAGCAGAAGGTCAAGCGGGAGGCCAGGAGTGGTGGACAACAGGCGTCCCACAGGGACTCCAGTAGTAATAATAACAGTAGTAATAATCCGCAGCAGTCGTCGGGCGCCCAGACGGGCAGTCCCTCCGGACAGTCGCCGGGCGGTAGTAGTCTTCACCATACGATACATTCGCATCAACGCCAACAACAGCAGCACCACTCGCCAGGAGGTGGTGCCCCCGCCGCACAAGTAGGTCCCCCGCAAACTAGTCTCTGTCCGGTGACTTTGGCGGGTATGCCGCCCGACCCCAACCAATACACGATGACTATCGTCACGACAACTGCCTTACAATAAGCGATCATTTCATATGTTTATTGAATTCAGATATCATTTTAAATCACAATTAATGCGATAATTATTGACAAAAACATTATTGACACACATTTTACGAGCTGTTAACGAGTTATCAAAAAAATAGTTTTTGATTTAATGATTAAATGAACAGATATTATATGAATTGTTACAACAAATTAGTATTCATTTTGTGTGTGAGAGAGAATAGGGTGTGAAATGACTGAAAAAGCATAGGATTTCTAATCTATATGTTTACACAAAAAGTTATAAAATTGTTACAAAACTTCAATCAAATGAAACTAATTGATTGATATTTTCTGATATAGATTGCGAAACTAATACTCATATGACTAGAAAAAATATATATATTTACAGAATATTCTGTTCGCAGAATTTATTTTACTTTTTTATAGAGTAAACAAAATTCTAAGTGAAAGTTTGAACCGAAAAAGAGTTTATAGACTGATATATATAAAAAGTTTTGTGCATTTTGTTGATTATGAATTTCAAAAGTAAGTTCATAATATGGGAGTTTGCAATACACAGTACATTATAGGAACATGATAAGTGAGAATAACAAACTAAAAAACAAGTGAATTACATATAATAGTGCCAGAATATTGTTTTTTGTTTTATTGCATTAAAACACGCGACAAAATAAAACTAAATTAATAAATAGCTTACGATATGTGAGAAAATAAATTCAATAATCCATTAGATAGTGAGTACAAAACAATTATAGACTATTACTGGAAATTAATTATTAAAATATAGATTTAAAACTTTGATCGATATTGTTAAGGACTAAACTATACAAGTGGTCACCACTGCCATTACATACCAGTGCCATTGGCATCCGAGACACACATTTTAACATATTATATACACACGTATTATGTCATTCATAACTTTGAGATATAACTACAAGAAAGTTATTTATTTGTCGTATTTTTCAAGTGTTTGTCAAAACTTTTTGGGATATAATGATTAAAACAGATTAAAAATACTTTTAAATACAGATTTTTTCAGATATAAAACAAATCTCTGCCTTCCCGTTGAAAATACATATAAAAACACATAAAAACTAATTCTTAAATATTTCTGAGAAAAAAATTACCAAAAAAATTTGTTTATATTATATATATTTTAAATGTTTGATGACTTTATATATTGAATATTGATTTTTGGATATATAAATCAAAATACAGTCTTTTATGTCTATATGAGAGATGTTTAACAAAAAAAATTATTACAATTTATGATATATTTATAGCCAATTAATAATTATTACATTTTTTGAATACTAACTTGTGAGCACAAAACTATTTTGAAAATTTATTGAATTATTGAAACAAAAAACTGTTTATTGTCTCAAACTTTCACATTTAAAATCAATCCAATCAATCAAATTGTATATAAATATTATAATTGATTACAACCTACGTACTATAATCACTATATTGTATTTTTGACAACATTACTTATTACAATTACATATAAAAAATATATATATATAATTTATAAAATTCATTCAAAAAACAAATTTAAATGTTTTGAGAAATATTTGCTTAAAGAAACGGTTCCAACAAAACATATTTTTCTCTCTAATTTTATTTTGCGGTAAAAATAGCTTTTTTAACATAACTTTTCTCATCGCTTGATGAATATAGTCCAAGAGTCGGCCGATTGTGTAATAAGTTATATAAATGTCTTTAAAAATAGAGTACTTTTCTCAACATTTCTCTCTCAAGATCTCTCGCTTTCTCTCTCAATATTCAGACTCTTTATTACATTCAAGAAATATTGAGAACAGAAAACATTTTTAAATATATTTTTTGTTTTGTTTGCGAAACTTAAATGAGATGAGAATTAATCAAAATTTCAAACCATAAACCATACCCCCACCCCCACCCCCCACCTTTACGTACATATTACATACAGTTATTTTTTATTGTTATTTTCATGTTATATATTCTTATAATGAAAATATTTTAGACAAATTTGATGAGACATTTGAGTAAAGGTTTTAGGATAAATTGAAAATGTTTTGTTTTGACTTTTTAGTTAAAAATAGTTAGCTATGAAATATTATGAAATATATAACTTTATTTTTAAAAACAAACTTTTCAGACAAACATATTAACGAAACAAAAATATTTTGGTGCTTTTAGTGCTAGATATATGACAATTATATAACTTTTAAACAATTTCTAATTATTAGGCAAATTATACGAAACAAATTATTAAATAAGATAATAGGCATTAAATAAATTATTACACGTTTTAAAATTGCATATCCAGACATACAATTACATTCATACAAAAAACAAAACACCCCGACCCAAACCTCCCATTCCTATCAATTAAAATTTAGTAATTTTAGAAATGTATTTAAACACCAAAAGTCTATTTCACACACAATATGATTGACTGGACGTAAGCCATGTTATTACTGCTGTTATACTTATGATTGCCAATGAATAACACAATTGAAACAAAAATCAAAAAATAATTATTTTCTAAAATGAATTCTGCGGACAATTATTTAGCACTTAATCCAAAAATATCTTTATATATCAAACATAAGTTATTTGAAAATATTTTACTCGAGTGTTTGTGTGAAAAACATATTTTTATCATTCAGTCATTTATGAAATAATACAATTATTTGACATTTAATTTTTTCAGTGTCTCTGAAACACATAACAATAAAGTAAATCACTTATTATTTGTAAATCAAATACATGTTTAAGACTTCTATAAATATAAGTGTTTTGTGATCTCAATAATAGCTGCCGTTT
>CAJPVJ010001421.1:0-13160 GCA_905397405.1 Oppiella nova | reverse complement strand
ACTCACCGTTAACTCCCATTCAATTACTCTGTTTTATTGAATTTTTATATCATATCCAATATTTTATGTTTTGTCTCTCAATCCTTATAATACTTTGTTTGCATTTTTATTTAAACAGATATTATGTGTTTGACATTTAGGTATTAGTCACACTTTTGTATATATATATAAATTGTACAGTATGTGTCGCTTTTATAAAAAGGATATGGCACAATTGAATGTAGACTATATAACATTTTGTTTTTATTCATATTTTTATTGTATTTATTCTGGCAATTAATTTCATTTTTGTTTTTCACCAGAATATATATTATAAGCTATAAATTCTTACACTTTGTTTGATAGGCAAACAGTTTTGTCGTAAACTCAATACACATCATGTGTTTAATCATAAGTTTCCGTTTAAATTACACACAACTTGCGCCTCAAATACGGTTAAATAAGTCATAAAAATGTGTCATAAATATAACAAAAACATAAATTTATTACATTATTTCCAATACATAGTGTTCCCAGTAATTGCACGACACTTACAGCGGTTTTCAAATATATTTCAATCAAAAACACATAACTATTTTTGAAGGCTTTTATAATTAAACTTAAACTCTAATTGTAAACCAAAAACACATTTCCTATTAATAGCCTAAAACAAAAATACTGAAAACTGTGGTGAAAACCGCAAATAATTGTATGAATTTCACTCATTGACTAGAATTACATTTTAGTGAATGAAAATTGAGTAAAAAAATGCCTAAAATTGAATCCCAAATACAATGGACTGACTACTAATGGCATTGAATATAAATTACACGAATAGTTAGTGTAATCTAACGCCACAAAAAGTGTATTACTCTAACCATTACCTCACTATTTGCATGCCTGGCCATATAGGATGTGATTACCTTTTCCGGGCGCCGGGCGCTAATACAATAGATCATACGCTGCCATACCATACCATTCATACCGTTCCCCTCCACATTCGCGCCCGTATTCTCTCATTCAAATGCAAACCTTATTGTACTTCTCGTTACCCTTTAAAACACGAGTCGCGGACTTAAACATCAAAAAACATGACTCATATGTAAAGCGTTTGGAAAGCGTTATGTTTGGTATGTTTTTAACCAACTTTATCACATACACTCTCTCCCCATACTCTCTCCAGACTCTCTCTCTCTCTCTCTCTCTCTCCACACTATAGTCTTCACTCCCGTTCCCGCCAACAGTCTGCCTGTCCTCCTGTCGTGTCCTCTCAGCCCTATTCACAAACACAAAGCCGGAGTTGAGGCGAAAAATGCAAAGTCTGTCAATCAAACAGTGGAGAGAGAGAGAGGGAGAGAGAGACTGAAAAGAGTACTAAAAAGTATAGTTTTTTCATTCGTCAAGCGATCGGTTTATTGGGATTTAGGAATCGATGATTCATTAATCTGGCAATAGATCCAAACAGATCCCACCAAATGGTATGACATACTCGCCGGTGACTGACTACTACTTACTGACTGTACGACTACTGGCATCACTACCACCACCACTCCATAAGCACTCGCATTGCATTCAATTGTGTGACATATTATGAAAGGCCCCCCAATTGTTGGCATAATAGGCGCACCTCCACTCCGATCTCTCTCTCTCTCTCTCTCTCTCTCTCTCTCTCTCTCCACAATCACTCACTTTCTCTCTCCCTTTCCATCAAATGCATGTCCGCACTGTCCATATGGATCTGGATATGAGTAATACTTTTACACAAAACTACTCAAACAGTCAGTCAGTACACAGAATATGATTAGTATATGAAGTATTGATTGTTATGGAAAAAAAGCAAAACCAATGCAACATCACTATCACTGCACTAATACATAACAGGGCTATAGTAGACAATGCCATACCATTCATAGCCTACAGGAGCAGTCAGTCATTTTCCCATCGAAAACAGTCTCTGTTTTAATCATCCGATGAGTCCTTTCATCCATTGTCTACATAAATATTACTGCAAATCAAAGTCTCGTCCAATGAGTCACTAATCATTAAAACTATATCTCGACTTATATTACATTATATAACAAGCGAACCCTCCCGTTCCCTATTATACCAGCACCAGTAGATTATCACCACAGATATCGGCATTAAATAATTCAAATCAAATCAAACATATATTTATTGGCATTTTCTATACCGACAGCGAAAGGTCCGGTAGTTTTTTGTTGAGGCGACAATAAAACACTCATTAGTCATCCAGGAAAAAAAGTTGGCCTAATATACGGCACCGACAGCTTATTATGCAACAGAAAAAGGACCCCTCCGTGCCAGACACCCGTTCCCCTATTATGGTGACAATGAAAGTCTTGAAAAACGCGAAAAATAGTAGTTTTAGTAGTTTTCTGTGAGTAATTTCATTCATAGCGCGCTATTAATAATGATTTATTACTAGACATAAAGAAAAGTAATTCAAACAACATTTGGTTCACAATATTTCAATTATTTAGCACTCGTTTTGTATCAACGATTTAAACACACAAAAATCTTAAACCTTTTTGATGATTTGAAATCCGATTTGAAATATTCAGTACTAAAAACCTCCGGATTTATAGTAAATACCAAAATAATTGCCGCTTAAACACAGGGCCACCGGTAGTAACTATAGTATCATAAATATCAGATGTCTGTGCCGTTTGTCAGGAATGTACGCAAGCCGTACTGTCGGTACTGTTGTCTCGTAACTCAGGAGCCGTTGATCGCCCGGTGCTGCCGGTGCTCGTCGACCGCTCAGATCCACTTCAGTTGCCTCCGACACCTGATCACCGACTCCGGCGACAGTCCCTGCAATCGCTGCCAAACGCCGTTCACTCACCGGTGGATCAACCGATACACCAGAGTCGACAGGAAAGCCACTAAAAAGCTAACTGTCCTCTTAGTAGTCATGGTAGTCGCGCTACTAGTCATTCAGACAATTCCGCTGATAAGGCTGGTATGTAAGCTACCGGTTGAGGGCCAGGGATGTGACGATTATTATGGTATCGATCGTAACCGTTGTTCCGTGTCTTTGACTGAAAGGACAGCCAATCTGATAGAAAAGCAGTCATCGACTTGCGATACATATATCTGTGACAACTGTACCCGAAATGAGAGATTAAGACAACGGAAACTGAATGCCAAACCCCGTGGACACGGATCCCATATATACAGAGTTATGTTCAATTCGGCCATATCTGCGATCATCGCACACCTGGTGTTTGGTTGGGTGAAGAGGTCTCAGAGTAGGTCTGCGCTGAGTGTGGAGGGCTGTCGTGCGGTAACACTGGGCGCCTGTACTGACGGATCAGGTCTTAGACTCAAGAAATTAACGCTTTTTATAAGAGACGATCAATTGATGGCACGTATGACCGCTCCGGACGTGTATTGAATTCGTGACACAATTGACACCTCAACTCATTTATGTGAACAAAATCCGTGTTTCTATTCAAATGTTTGCTTTTATTTTTAAAGGATTTATATTAAAACATATTTTTCTATTCATTAAATTCTTCTTATATATTAAATAAACTATTTTTTATATTTTTATTGAGAGAGAGAGAGAGAGAGAGAGAGAGAGAGAGAGAGAGAGAGTGTTTGAACTTCATTACAGTGATTGAAATATTTAGCAAATACGATAATCCCATACATAATAACGCGTTTATTTCATAATAAATTATTTTTATCTCAAAACTCTATTCATACGGCGACTGAAGGGCTACTTATGGATCAAGTTTTCGATAGACATTTGACACATAATCTACTGATAAGCTCATAGTTTGGATGACATTTCGTATATGCGATAACCATACGAAGCGTTATATATTCATACATTATATTCAATTAGTTTTAATAAAGAATTATGACTTCGCTGTACATTAGCGACTAATAGGGGATAGGGAACGGTACCATAACTAACAACTCACTGCTAGCCTACTCCAGTAGTCGATGACATCACAGCCCTGTCATAGATTTATANCAGTCATCTCAGTCCTAATCAGTGGAGGACAGGCGGGATGTATGCGCTCGGATGAGCACTCGATTAGGCAAAAAAGCCTTTTTGGTGGTCACCGGGGAGTCTTGTATCCAATAAAGCTTTTAGTCACCGATTCCTCATCTCATATATACTATACTATACAGAATATTCTGTATATAAATCTATGGCAGGGCTGTGATGTCATCGACTACTACTGGAGTAGACTAGCAGTGAGTTGTTAGTTATGGTATCGTTCCCTATCCCCTATTAGTCGCTAATGTACAGCGAAGTCATAATTCTTTATTAAAACTAATTGAATATAATGTATGAATATATAACGCTTCGTATGGTTATCGCACATATACGAAATGTCATCCAAACGATGAGCTTATCAGTAGATTATGTGTCAAATGTCTATCGAAAACTTGATCCATAAGTAGCCCTTCAGTCGCCGTATGAATAGAGTTTTGAGATAAAAATAATTTATTATGAAATAAACGCGTTATTATGTATGGGATTATCGTATTTGCTAAATATTTCAATCACTGTAATGAAGTTCAAACAAACAATCTCATCTCTCTCTCTCTCTCTCTCTCTCTCTCTCTCAATAAAAATATAAAAAATAGTTTATTTAATATATAAGAAGAATTTAATGAATAGAAAAATATGTTTTAATATAAATCCTTTAAAAATAAAAGCAAACATTTGAATAGAAACACGGATTTTGTTCACATAAATGAGTTGAGGTGTCAATTGTGTCACGAATTCAATACACGTCCGGAGCGGTCATACGTGCCATCAATTGATCGTGTGACTAAAAGCTTTATTGGATACAAGACTCCCCGGTGACCACCAAAAAGGCTTTTTTGCCTAATCGAGTGCTCATCCGAGCGCATACATCCCGCCTGTCCTCCACTGATTAGGACTGAGATGACTGGGCGACGATGACTGGCATCCCATTCCCATACCCATTGCCATCGCATTTAGCGCTAAGTGTCAGTAGATATCCGTCGCTCTGTTTTCCTCAGTAATGAGATCCGGAAGGACTCGTGGAAAGCCTTTTTCTAGACGTTTATAACACGAGGCATCCCTTTTAGCTCGTTATAAGTGCTGTCGAAATAAATTTGTCGACTCTTTCTAGTGATCTCTCTCTCTCTCTCTCTCTCTCTCTCTCTCTCTCTCTTATAAGGAAAACTTACTAATTGTGACAAAAATATAGTTTCTCACTAAAAATGCGATAAAAATATAATTTCCAATAAATATATCGCATATAATATGACTAATAATGTTTGTATCAAATAATAGAGTTAAGCATAATTTGTATCGCAAAAGTAAACGCATTTCAATAACACATATAAACAACTGTTTGGTATTATGGGTGCAAACACTCGGATGTTGTCATGAATTGTCAGAAATCGACAGCAAATATATATAGCTTTCTCTGTATACGCTCTATTAGTATCACTGTTGGCGATGGGAAAGGGAGAGAGAAATTGGTGGATCAAAACCCATGAGATATACACCAAATACTAGCACTCCATCTCCGCTATACTGTCTGTCCGTTCACTACCAGTGTTTGACACGAGTATTCATATCACACGCGATAATAGGACACAGAAGATGGTGTTGTAAAGCCTTTTCCTATCTATTAGTTTAACTCATTGGCCGCCCGTATGGTATGTCTATTGTATTAGAGCCCCAGTAGACAAACAATAGGACCGAGCGATTCAAGTGTTATGTGTAATAAAGTAATGAAAACGATATCTATATGTGTGTTAAGACCAGAGGAGAGAGAGAGAGAGAGAGCTATGTTAATAAAATTTGTTTGCTTTAATCAAATTTCATTTGTGTTTAATTATAGCGCCGGAAAAGTGATCGCGAAAACGGTTTTAATTAAAAACACACCAAACAGTCGGCAGTCGGTCCGTCAAAAGTGATGCGAAAAGTGAAAGTTATTATTCATCAGAGATATAAAACTTTTTCGCTTTATTTCTCGCACTTCTCAATACATATAATATAATATATTTGTATATCTGTCGGTCTTTTGTGTCATAGTTTTCGGCAATATATTCAAAAATAGGCGAAATTAACTTCGAGAGAGAGAGAGAGAGCAAACAGACAGGAGATGGAGATAATAGAAATGTGAGCCAGCACTAACCACTCAATCATATTACATCATATTGTGATGTCACCGGTGTTTTGCGCCTAAATTAAGTTCGAAAAAGTTTTTATATTACTGTTGAGGTTCACTACACTCGCCGTATGGCGTATAAGAAGCGGTTAAATACAGTCACAAAACAAAGTCTAATACATTAAACATATAAAAAAAAGTCAATCTTTATGGCCGTACACTATAAAGCACTTGCAGTCAATAGATATAATACCGGTGCTCATAGGAAAAGCCGCAAACAGTATTATGTCTTTATCTATGGTTTGCAAACAATAATAAAAATAATTGCATGACTTGTGTAAGGGTTAAGAATATTCATAAGCTTTTGGTTTGACTTTTATTTGTCTTTTAAATCCTATTATTCAATATAATTGTGTGATTTATATTGATACGAAAGGGTTTTAATTCTCTAATAGTCTCTCTTAGCTCTCTCTCTCTCGTCTATGTCTTTAAATTTAGTTTTATTGCGTTAACTATTGTGTAAAAAATCTCTATTATATAATAATATACGAGTAGTTGAGAGGATTAAGAGGCGAATAACTAAATACAACAGAAAACGCCTAAATATTTCACGTAAATTACAATAAAGTGAACAAAAAAGTTGTGGTTATAAACAGATTTTGCGATGACATTCACTGCAAAAATACAAACAATTGTTAATCTCATTGAAAACACACACTCACACTCACACACACACTCACTCACACACTCACACACTCACTCACTATATTTATATAAATATAATACAGTACATTATGTATTAATGTATCTTTGGAGAATTAAGAGTTTATATTAAAAAATGTTTTTTTCTGTTGAATATTAACGAAAAATATATTTTTTAAATCTTTAAAAATGCAATTAATTAAAGCCCTGACCAACAAAAAACATGCTAATCACTCATTTGAGTGGCAAACTCGTCGACACATTTATTAACGCTATAAAACTTAATGAATTAGCAAAACTAAAACAAAAAGTTACATTAACAAATTTTTGTTTACCAAATTAAATACAGAAAATAAGTTTGCCCATTAAATATTCCGCATGTAATTAATTGTTTAAAATTTTAGATTTTAAATTACTTTCAAAAACAAAACAAAACTTTACAGATAAGGCTAATGAGCGCCCGTATTAGCGTTATATATGGGTATGTATGGGTTGGGTACGGCTGTTTTTGGTGGCGTAATGTCATCACCCGGTGCTCTAATGATCGGTTCACAAGACTTGATATGGAGTTGATGTTTGAGACATTCAATAGGGATTTGATTTTCGCTTTTATCCATCCATTACAGCGAAAACAAACGTATGATTAAAGCCCTAATGAGTAGCGAAAATAGGGCTACAAATGAACTAATCTATGGTATAATACTCGAGACATGAATAACCCGATGGACTAATTACCTAGCTAAAAGTCTGTTGACTCGCATAAAAAACTTATTGACTTTAATCGCAAAATAATATCTTATAAGGTTTTTATTGGGTATCAAAAATATTTTGCAATAATTATATTAATAGTTACGAAACTTTATTAAAAAACTTTTTTCTCGTTAACTATCGATATAACAGTGAAATTGCGTACAGATTGTGGTTATTATATGTAAAAACCACTACTGATTTGTGTGCCGACACACACACGTACGGTACAGACAGGAACTGGAGGCTAAGGGAGGAAATGTAATAATTTTGGCAGTAATTTACTATTCAGTGAATTGTTGTAATTATTAAGAAAATACTCGTGAATTCCGTGCATATATTCCCCTCAAACTAAAATCGATGCCAGGAATTGAATCACAAAAATGAGTCATTCATTGCATTTAAATATAGATTTAAATCAATAAATTCCTATTGTTTTCGATGAAATACTAAAACATTAGACACGTTTAGAAAATTATAATTTCATTCATAGAGTACAGAATCGGTAATTAAGATAACATACGAAAAGTACTAATACTTTTAAATATGAGATAAGCTAGCAATTAGCAAATTTTAAAAATCATAATTAATACAATTACAGTTATCATAATTATGAATAGAAACGTGTTTTTCATATAAATGTATATTTTATACAAAAATTTCTATTCTGTTAATCAAAAACTGTTTTCCAATCGATTGGTAGCCAACCGCTGGTGGTATCGACTGGAAAACAAAAGGTGATTGACTTATGTATGAATGAAATATAATGGGAAAGGGAGGGGAGAGACAGGAGAGAGAGAGAGAGAGAGAGAGAGAGAGAGAGAGTTATTAAATGAGAAAAAATTATATACTATTAATACTCTAACAGAAGTGAAAGTTTCTCTCTCTCTCTCTCTCACTCACTCTCTCTCTCTCTCACTCTCTCTCTTTCTCTCTCTCACCCATCACACCATCCGTACAATCAATGATCAATACTAACGGTGCGCTCAACTATTTTATGCTACTATTTCTCTCCCATTACTTGATTGCGAGAACACAAAGCGATAGATAAAAAAAGATTTGGATTTTTAATAATAAAAAGTGACTCATATTTGTATAACTCAAGTGGTGGTGGAGATATGGAGGGATATAGAGGGGTCGGGTTGTATGCGGAGTATAGGCAACCATAGCCTATGTGCATATATACCTAATACCTGGTGTAATGCATAATTCATTATTAGATGAGAAACACCGATATATTTGAAGTGTACAATACGTACACAAAAATATACACACGATTTGTGTGACTCATGCATGCAATCGATGAAAAGCTTTTGTGTTTATCATCGGAAACCACTATAGGATTGGATACCGAGATATGCCATAGAGTTAGTGTGTATTCACTTAACTCTCTTGTATTTTGATGATCAGACGTCAAAATCTTCTCTCTCTCTCTCTCTCTCTCTCTCTCTCATCACTACTATCTATACAATGCCGAAGCAATTGCTATCATAAACACAAATCTTATATAATGTAAAAAAGTATTAAAAATGCTTTTCTAAAAGCTATTGAGTTATTAAAGATATGCTATTTCGGGTGAAAATAGACTTATTTGAAGCATAAGTTGTAAGATATATTGAAATGAAATTTGCAGTAAATTTATGGTAATATTATTGCAAAATTCACTTCTGATAACAAACTTGAAATGAATTACATTTTTTCGGCGAATTATGAGTTTTTATTATAACTTTTTTCTATTACGTAAAGAGATTACCAGTGAATGAGTGATTGGTTTATACTTTCAAATAAAAAAAGTCAAATACACACTTAAAAAAACTATATTAAGTGTATATGAAAAATCATTGTGATATCATTATTATTTGAACAGTTATGATAGGGACTATACATATGGAAAAATGCTAATCACTATAATTATGAGACTATATATGCTGGGAGTCCAGGAATAGATGATTTTATTGTAATATAGCGCACAATATGTGTCTCAATAACCGTATGATTGATAGCCATTATATAACTGAGATATAACTCATAAGACAAAAGAATACGTAAAATAAAAATACTATTTATTTTTTATTTACACTATTAATGCAATCAATTTAATTGCCGTCAAATGAAACACAATGAACTTCACAAATACAAACCGGGTATATATAATAGTTTGTGTGATTACCGTAAGCAATGGTACACAAAATCGCTAATGAAAACATTATAGTTAAGAAATATAATATACTGATTAAGTTTTAAAAATTATACGGACATGTAGTATGGCATTGGTATGATATAATAATTAAAAAAAAAGCTCTAGTTATGTTTTTGTGTGGTAAGTCCTGTAATCGTAAATTGAAATTGAATTTAATTTATGGCAATATAGCGACCATAAAAGTCAGTATAAAGATCGCTAATTAAATAACAAATAAAATAATGCTTGAATATAATTTTTAGCTAAACTTTTTTAACTTAAATCTCTCTCTCTCTCTCTCTCTCTCTTTCTCTCTCTCGCTCTCGAAATGAGTACTCATTTCCTTTAATTTTAGTTTAACATCAAAATCAAAAACATATACTCTATTCATGCGGTACTCTATTGTATAATAATTTTCTCGTAATAAAGAGTTTTTATTACATAATATCTGAGATATAACTCATAAGACAAAAGAATACGTAAAATAAAAATACTATTTATTTTTTATTTACACTATTAATGCAATCAATTTAATTGCCGTCAAATGAAACACAATGAACTTCACAAATACAAACTGGGTATATAATAGTTTATGTGATTACCGTAAGCAATGGTACACAAAATCGCTAATGAAAACATTATAGTTAAGAAATATAATATACTAATTAAGTCTTAAAAATTATACGGACATGTAGCATGGCATAGGTATGGTATAATAATTAAAAATAAAGCTCTAGTTATGTTTTTGTGTGCTAAGTCCTGTAATCGTAAATTGAAATTGAATTTAATTTATGGCAATATAAGACTCATAAAAGTCAGTATAAAGATCGCTAATTAAATAACAAATAAAATAATGCTTGAATATAATTTTTAGCTAAACCTTTTCAACTTAAACTTCTCTCTCTCTCTCTCTCTCGAAATGAGTACTCATTTCCTTTAATTTTAGTTTAACATCAAAATCAAAAACATATACTCTATTCATGCGGTACTCTATTGTATAATAATTTTCTCGTAATAAAGAGTTTTTATTACATAATAATAATTTATTTATTGCAGCATTAATACAGTTATTATTATAAGTTATACGAATATAAATGCATTCAAAAATTAAAAGTTCATTACACGTTACTCTGGGCACAGAATTTGTTATAAATATATATGAAAAATCTTTTAAGAAAAATATATATATAAATTGACTTTAATATTAAGCGGACAGGTAGTATATGCCCGGGACAGGGATGTAATAATAATATTGCACAGGGAATGGAGTGGTGGTGCCGGTCGAGGCTGAGACCACACATGTATTTGTGGCACAAAATCTTATGGTTTTTTTTGTGTTTAACGCGATATGTCTTAAAAAGCGATAGTTAAGAGAGAGAGAGAGAGAGAGAGAGAGAGAGGTTTTAAAGATTTTTTTTGGCAATTTAGAGCGTCTGAGAATAAGGAGTGGCCACTAGGCGAAGGACTGGTAGACCAGGGACTGTAAGCACCAGTACTTCAGTTTTTTTCTCTTCGTTGAGTACAATATTAAAACTGTAATGATATGGACGTCTCTCTCTCTCTCTCTCTCTCTCTCTCGCATACACTACACGCCCGCACTTTTATGGAGAGCAACACACAAAAAAATATCTCAAAATCATAGCTAATATTAATAATGAAAATTGTTTTCTCTATCTCTCGGTTACCCCTCACTCTCCGGCTGTGTATTAATAATTCAATTTTGTTTTGTGTTTCGGTTTTTCATTAAAAATTTCATTAATTATTAAATACTCTGTGTTTTACTCCATTATATGGCGATCATAGGGGGGTATGGGATGTGAATAGGTTGGGCTATATTTGTCTCTAATAACAGAGTTAAATGGCATTCATATTACGACAATTAGCGTATGGGAATAAGTAATATACTTTTTTATATATACACTAATACTGTTATTTATATTTATAAATAACATTTTGATTAGACCCTGGGATCAAAAGCTATGCTATTATATATCACATGAGATTAACTAATGAGACGTGTTTTATATAATATAATATGATTGTTGTTATGATTATAAGGGAATAAAAACTAATTTTTATTAAATTAAGGTTTGGTTATACTTATAAACCCAAAAGCAATTACTCATAAAAAAGTTTTAAATTGTTTTTATTTTCTAATATACCATAAGATAGTATGCAATCAAATGTGTGGCGAAGTCTATGGGTTTGAATAATTTCTTTGTATTCATTAACAATTTAACACAAGTTTTAATTCAAGGCATATAAAAATTAATACATATTTTTAGTCGTTTTGAGAACTCAATCAAAAAAATATAATAAACATTTTGCTGTGGAAAATATGAATTAAAAATAAGTTTTTATATCATTAATAAAATTATACATTATTTTCAATTATGAATCTAATGAATAAATTTTTGTTTTGTATATATATTTATAGTATTCTTGACTAAAATTTATTACAAAATTATGGCATTTATTGATAAAACACTAAAAACACATTTTCAAGTATAGTATAAAATTAAAACATTAAATGATTTATAAAACCAAGTATTGAGTTAAATGTCTGATTGAAATATAAAATATATAGCATTACATGTGACTAAAAGCTTTATTGGATACAAGACTCCCCGGTGACCACCAAAAAGGCTTTTTTGCCTAATCGAGTGCTCATCCGAGCGCATACATCCCGCCTGTCCTCCACTGATTAGGACTGAGATGACTGAGGCGACGATGACTGGCATCCCATTCCCATACCCATTGCCATCGCATTTAGCGCTAAGTGTCAGTAGATATCCGTCGCTCTGTTTTCCACAGTAATGAGATCCGGAAGGACTCGTGGAAAGCCTTTTCTAGACGTTTATAACGCGCGAGGCATCCCTTTTTGTTATAAGTGCTGTCGAAATAAATTTGTCGACTCTTTCTAGTGATCTCTCTCTCTCTCTCTCTCTCCCTATTATAAGGAAAACTTACTAATTGTGACAAAAATATAGTTTCTCACTAAAAATGCGATAAAAATATATTTTCCAATAACTATATCGCATATAATATGACTAATAATGTTTGTATCAAATAATAGAGTTAATCATAATTTGTATCGCAAAAGTAAACGCATTTCAATAACACATATAAACAACTGTTTGGTATTATGGGTGCAAACACTCGGATGTTGTCATGAATTGTCAGAAATCGACGGCAAATATATATAGCTTTCTCTGTATGCGCTCTATTAGTATCACTGTTGGCGATGGGAAAGGGAGAGAGAAATTGGTGGATCAAAACCCATGAGATATATATATACACCAAATACTAGCACTCCATCTCCGCTATACTGTCTGTCCGTTCACTACCAGTGTTTGACACGAGTATTCATATCACACGCGATAATAGGACACAGAAGATGGTGTTGTAAAGCCTTTTCC